>JAVQJL010019311.1:0-61293 GCA_036024295.1 Nannoperca obscura | reverse complement strand
TCACATTAGCTAGTTAAAATCGTTTGCCGTTTGGCTAATGTAACTTCACTTTGAAAATATTTCATTAGCTACTGAAGTGATTCTAAACAAAACGTACATTATAATACTATATATAATATCTATAATATAACATTTATAAATAAAAGTGTACTCTTCGACCGCTGAGTCCGCCATTTCTTCCAAAAAAAAGCAATTTGTCACCGGCGTGCAATGAATTGTGTGATAGCCTAGGCTGCGAAGGATACATCTGATGCGTCGTTCATTTGATGGGAAAAGAACGACACATTTGTAGACCGCATTCGAAGTACCCTTCGAACTAGCTTTGAATTGGGACAGCCTTGTCGCGGCGCTGTGACGTCATCGGTCTTCAAATGCGCACTTCGAACGCTGCAACCCCTGAACTGGGACACAGCTTATGTCGGTCGAAAGTAGTGCTTTCACTGAGAGTGAAGTTAATGGCACCTCATTTTATAAAACATAACATTTAAATCATATTTCATCAGACTTTCATTTTTGGGTGAACTTATTCCTTTAAGACTTTCTTCTTTTGTAGTGTGTTTTGGTGTGAAAGGACAAATGAAATAAATTAGTGATGGCCATTTTAAAAATAGCTTTGCTTCTAATATTACTAATATTCTAACATTGCTCCAATTAATTAATTCATTAATTATTTTCTCTGTTTCTAATAATGTTTAGCACATTGATACAAGGACTGTCCGGGTTCCATTAAAACAGAATGCATCACTATGCAGTGTCAGTAAGCAGTCTTTGCTTTGTAGGTGTGAAGGATTCAGAGGATGAAGGAGAGGAGAACAACACATCACCGGTGAAGCGGCCTGCAAGCCTGATGTCGGGGAAAAAGCCTCCATTGGTAACTTTGAATCCATTTAGCTACAGAGCTGCCTTCAACTCTGAAGGAAAATGAGCCCAAAGAAAGAGTTTTAACTTTAATAAAAATTGTGTTTGATGAATGATGATTAACATTTCTTGTAGAAAAAACTGAAGATGGACTCTGACGACGATGAAGACGACAGCGATGAGGATGATGACGAGTATGTTTTTGTTTTTTATAAAAAATGTATCAGCCAAAATTTTAAAAAAAGTCAAATGCACACATAAAATGAATGAATCATTTCATTCACCCAACCCAACGTCTTTTCTCCTCCTACTTTTTGTAGTGATGATGAAGATGATGACAGTGATGAAAATGATGTGCAACCTCAGAAGATTGTCGGAAAAGAGCTCAAAAAGGTAAGACTGGTCTGTTTCTTTATTAAAATGTGATTGTACCTGTGAAAACATTTTAACAGTAGCTGCAGGATTATATAGAGCTGATGTTTTCAAATGGAGGCACACAGACATGATGTTATTATCTGATTCCAATGTCCATGAACAATAAATGTGCATAAATTGGAGTAGAAATGGTAGAAGAAAAGATAAGTGGGGATGTGCAGTTGATGTTATCTGGGGGTTGGGCACAGACCCCAGACCTTATAAACCCCTGCTGTAGAGACTATTAAAAACAAAAACAAGTAAACAACAATTAGGCTTCAATATATACAAATGTCTGATGAGTAATAATCAGATGAATATGGGAATATAAGCTTATATAATTTTATTGCAATATATATTCTCCTTTACATTACATGCATACAACTGCAATGTACATATAGATATATTTTCATCAGGACTACGCACCCTCTTATTTTATTTTTTATATATTTTATTTTGTATATACCTTTTTATTTATTTTTATTTATTCTGTTCTGCACTGTTTGGTGATGGCTTAATCTAGTTGTACTTGTGTATAATGACAATAAAGGCATTCTATTCTATTCTAATATTCGTGGGTTTCATAAAAGCAAACATCAGCCATTATTAAGTACTTGCAATGTCACCACAGCAGTGATTCCTAACATATGCAGTTATGTTGGAAAATTTAAATTATGACTTGATAATATATATCCACATATTTGTGCTTAGGAGAATATTCAACACACAAGATTACAAATGTGTGTGTGCTGCTGATTGTTATAGTTATGTCACAATAACTTGCCAACCATTGTAGCATGACTGCATAAGACATGCATCAGTTCTCCACCAACAAGTGCAAGTTGATTAAGACTGCAGAAAGACTAGCTGGAAAAAAGACAACAACAAGCTCAAAGTAAAGATGCTATAAATGGTTAAAACAAACAGTTTCTGTCACTCCAAATGGCAGTAGTACAAATGCAAACTTGGCCAGAAATACAAGAAAATACCATTGAATAATACCATCCCCTCTATCAAAGGTTTATGATAAAGGGGTAATTAGGCCCATCTGATAGGGCTGTGGCGGTATGTCATGACGGCCATGACATCTCTGAATTCATTGAAAATACAACATGCCAACCTAGCGCTCCTGTTGAGCAGTTTATTGAATCTCTGTGGTATTTTCTTGGTTTGCTTCACCTGGGCAGGTGAAACAGTGGTATTTGAACTTGTGTGGCACCAAATAATAATACCAAGGCAACTCCTGTCTGCGATAAACAAAACACACCACTTTAACATGAAAGAGAGGGTGAATGTTTACATTTGATAGTTATTAACAGGTATTGAAGGCCTGCAGTAATAACATGAGTCTGATGACAATACCATGTGAAACAATATTATAACAAATATGTACAATAGGACTGCATAAAACTGTGGGATGTTTGGTAACTCCTTCATTGCATCACTTCCACTGATTCCAAACCAAACTAAATGTCCTGGTAAATGTAGGTCACCAAGCTTTCATTCTTATACTAGATTCAGTCCCCTGTTGTCCACCAGGTGTCAGGGTAGCCACGTGCTCGCCCTCTGTTTTTTTTTTTTTTTTTGTGTGAAAGGAATTTCTCTGTTGCCGTCTGCCCCCTCCGCTTTTGTTTGTACCACATCATTTAAACTCCCACAGACACTATCCTATAGTAGCATTTAATTTCAGCAGGCCCTTCCCATTCCTGCACTCACTGACCGTCCACCTATTTGTATGAGACAAAACAACTTTTTCATCCTGTTCACTCATGTACCCACCTGTTTTCCACAAGTAAAACACAGGGTCTGTGTGGTGTAATGATTGGATTTCTCCTCTGTAATCTGCTTGAATTCTCACTGTCTCACCAACAAGATGGCACTATATTATCCTTTACACACACACTCTCTCTCTCACACCCCCTCAAAGGTATATATACATACTGTAGACTGTAAACTTAAATGTGTAAGTACACATGCGTACTTTACATACATACGCAGTCTGCAAACATTAACAATAAATATCTACACTTCATGTGCAGAGAAGCACACGCTACATACAGTTTCTCTCTCTCACACACACACACACACACCCACACACACACACCAGTTATGGGAAACATCATCCCTCATTTTTCTGTTACACTGCATATCTTTGTCCCTCTGTCATCCCACTGTTAATATGATTGCTCCTTTTTATCGTCTCTCATGCCATTTCAGCTTTGCACCTGGCCTTCGCCTTTGAACACTTGTTTTGCGTGTTACCACAACCATTTGCAAGTTTGTGTGTGTGTGTGCGTGTGCGTGTGCATGCATGCGTGTATCTGCCTCATTTTTACGTCTGTGTCTGTTTGTGATTTCTTTCTTTGTATTTTTTTTAAACACGCTATCCCAGTGCAAACTGTGCCAGGCAAAAGATCAAAGCAGGGCAGATGCGCATACCTGCGACGTGAGCGCCGATCCGTGCCTCAGGGTCAGATGACAGCTGAGCATTTCTGTCACCTGTTGATTTATTCTGTTGTCTTCTCTTCCAATTCCTCCACCTTCTGCACCCCACACTCCTCCCCCTCATGACCGTAATCATTTTCTTCACCCTTCTTGTATTTAGTTCCATAGCTATCCTGTCTCATTTTTCAGTAATAAAAACACTAAACTCTAGAAAGTAGGGCTGGGAGCAGTGTTTTTTGACTGCTAACTCAGCAATATATGAATATAATTTCCTCCCACCTTTTTTTATATCAAACCTCATTTAATCCACAAATGCTTGGGAAGATTCTTAATTTACTTTTACTTGTTCTTTGATTAGATATATTTGATGTAAACAGGAAATTGGGAAACATTGCTAAATTTAAACAGTATTTAAGCTTTGTGCTTATGTTAAACAACATTATTAAGTATTACATATTTATATTTTCTGGTATCGGTACTGAAACTCATTACATGCCCTGTGTGAAGAGCAACCACGTTTACAATGTCATTTTCACTTCTGATTTGAACCACATTTCATGTGTGTTACAAAATAAGATCCTGATGCATATGGCCTACATGTGACTTGACGTTTGAATTGCAATTTAACAGCATTGCCATGACAATCTTAATCATGTAAAACTATTATCAGAATGTTGGCAAAACAGCAGCCTGGCAGTGCCAGTTTTGACATTTAGAACAAAACACATTATGTTTACATGATATGTTTAAAGTTAAGAAAAGGAAATAAATTAGTTACTTAGTCATGAACTGACCAAAAAAACAAAACATGTAGTTTGTCTTTCAGGCAAGCACAGTAAGTGTGCCATGAAACTACAGAAACCTTGCCAGGAACACAGAGTTCTCTGTGAGCTCTGGGTCTTTACCTGCATTTCAAACAAAGATATTCATTTTGGATCCTGGGCAACAGTCTTTCCAGTGACCCAGGGACTTGGGATTGGATTTTGCAGCACTGAACATCTCTGCTCCAAAACCAAAGCCTTGAGACTCCTTCATCTTGCATGGAGCATTCATGGAGGCTGCAAATAGTCATGTAGCTGTGCAAGATACCAAGTGATTAAAACAGTTTATTTTCTAACTGTTTCAATGTGGTTATATACTAAAAGAGTCTGAAGCAGATGTTCACTATGAGAGAGACCGGTGTTTAACCTTTGTGGCAAATCTTTCCACTTCTGAATGTCTCTATCCAAAAAACACAAAGCCTACACTTTCCAGTTAAAACGGTGTATTTAAGTCATAGACAAAAGATTATTAGAACAAACAGACAGGATCGAGGCAAAAACCCAATTAAATTATACCATGTAAAAATCAGAGTTATTCTGAGTTCAAAATGTCGATCAAGTATACCACCCAGGTCCAGCTATGAAGGGTTTGAAGAAAGCACAATGATTCTCTACTTGATTGAGTTCTGTCCTTTTTTTATTAATATCCTTCTGATTTTTTGCAACCACGCTGGAACAGCTTTACGGCATCTTGTATAAGCGGGTATTGCTGTAGGATATAATGTGTAGCCCATTCCAAGGTGAATACAAGTGATTGCAAGGAAAGGGTTGGTGCTCAGGAAAAGCAGGTACTTGTCTCGGCTACTACAAGGTAAATGCACAGGTGACTGAGAGAAATTTCTGGAAACCTGACGGGAAGGCCTCCAGTGTGGGATACTAAGTATCTGATCAGTGACAAATAACCAAGTATGTCAAGTGCTTCCTCTGTAATTTCATGTAGCTTTGGTGCTTGGAGATCATTTCAGTTTTGGTTACATATCTCAGATTTGGTTGCAGTTATGTTTTAGTACAGCCTGCAGATGGACAAACTTTTAGTCTCAGATACTTTATCAGAATAAACTACTAATACTGCTATTGGGTAATTCCAGTATTTTTAAACCTGGGCTCTGTTTTTCCAATTTTTTGGGTCTAAATGAACTGGTCCAGGAGATCGCTTCAGCCGTCAACCACTAACAGGCTGCAATGGTAGGATATGGGCACCTGCGCTGTCAAAGTACGTCCACTATAAGTGCTTGTGTTTGCCATTGACAGGCTCAGATTGTTATTCTGTGTGCAAATGATCCCTGACACAGAGACAGACCTGTTAAAGAGTAAGATCCTTTTTTTTTAACCAGAAACACCTTCGTCTTCCTGCAGCAACTCCCTTGCGCAAGATTTCACTTGGAGACTTCTGTTTCTGTTTATCAACTGCATTGCAGCCCATTCACGGCTGTCGGCTGAGATGATATACTGGACCAATAACAAAACTTTCTGTAACTATTAGTGATTTAGACCCCTAGGTTTGTAAAAATAAAAAATAATAATAATCCGGAAGTATCCTTTAACATTAGGACTGCCAGTACTCTTCCAGCTTTTAGATTGACATTGTTGTTTTTTGCTGTAGAATGAACGTTTGTCTTGTTAATGCTTTTAAAAATAGTCCACACGTGCAGCATTGACATTATTATGACCTTACAGGGGGAGAGAAAACAACGTGAACACCTCATGGCAAAAGACTGAAGAAAATTAACCACAATTGCAAGTACTTCTACAAATGTGGTTCACATTATGTTACATGCCAATTATAATTTGTCAGCTATAAAAGAGGCTTGGGAATTAGCGCTTTGATATGGGAGTTTTCAAAACAACATGACACAACTACCAGGGCCCCAAAGAGGCTACATTATTTTAATATCCAACATAATACCTTAGGAGGAACCGTGAGAGTCACGCATTGACAAAAGGAACCTCTGTCGCTGTTTGAAACTAACCAACAGGTACATGATAAATATATACAGTGTATAGGTGGTTGTTAAATATTGGTAGACTGAGACACCCGTTGTAGCAGGTCAGCAGTTGTCATTCAGCTACTTCAAAGTTAAGGGCACTTTTTCATAAAGTGTAACTTCAGTATGGCGCCCCCTGCTGTCATCTCACTTTGTTTTGTTAACTGTGATCAACTGCAGTATATTATCAATTTAGTATGCATTTTGTGAGCTTTTCTGCAAAGCAGAGCGTTACATTGAGCATAAATATATTTCCTTAAGATGTAGGTATGTCTTATTTATGAGTTTTTGTTGTGCTTATTGGCTTTCTCAGGGACCAGGTTCTTCAGCAAAGAAGCCCAACAAGACTCCATTGAAACAAAATGGCCCTGCAGGAAAACCATCAGGATCAGGGGTCAATCCACAGATGAAGGTGGGAAAGGCTGCGTCACCTGTTCAGCTTTGTTTACTTGTGGTTGGCTTGTGGTTATTTCGTTCATTGGTTGACAGCTGTTATACTGTAGACAAGGGGTCAGCCAGTTGGCTCAACTAAGAACCAGTTTATTCAGAGCTGTTTATTGGAAGGGCAATGCAGATTTACAGGCCACAACAAAGAAAGACCTGTTTTTGTTAGATTTAAACAAAATGATTGGGATGTTTGGTTAGCTACACATAGAACCAGTGAGTGTGAAATAATATAGCTAGATTTGTGCATAAGGCCAGGACATTATCCACCAGACTATAGTCAAAGCGAGCAACTGTATTTCTAATGAAAGGCGACATGTCAGTCTCAAAAGAATGCAACAGAATGGTGGATAATGAAAATGGGAGTTTTAAAGAATAAACAAAGAAATATGCATTTATCTACTTTGTCATTAAGATGCAATTTTGATAGGTTGGATATGGTTTTACCAAACGTATTGAACATATGCAGAATTAAATTAATTCTACACAGAATAAAGCAGTGGGGAGCAACACATTTAAACCCACCTTCTTCTTTGCAAACAGACATGGATCTCACACTGCTTACATTATGTCTGAAGTAAAAACGTGATAAGGCCTACACGCAAATGCATTACACAATGAGTGCATGCTCTACAAACAACTTCTTTTTGTCTTTTGGTGTTAAAGTATTTCTGCTCAACCCTGAGCCTGAGAAGACATAAGGTGTCTATGACAAGGGTAATTGTTTGAATTGATTGGCATTCACAAATGAAACATGCCAAATAAAGAAAAAGAAAACTTGGGACAGCCTTCCCATTCCACTGCCAAGGAATGTGATAAATGCACATTGCAATTAGTTCAACCTGATAGTTAATTTCTTGCATGGAATGTCTCGGACAGCCACCTCTCAAAACCCAAAGCTTGAACTTTGCCTCTCTTTAAGCAAACACATCTGACCCCTAAACAGGTTTCCTGGGGCAAGGTTTAAACCCGTGACCCCGAGGCCTGACCCCGCCATCTTGTGTTGCAGCCACCTTTGATGCCCCCCAAGTCCCTGTAGCACACATATACATCAGGGAATACGAATTGGCAAACTTCTCTGTAAGTTTACAAATGTCACAAAGCATGTTACTGTTATTAAAAAAACACTTGGACAGGAACTCAGTTTAGATAAGGCATTATATGCTGGAAAATGCTAGCTAGCTTGTAGGATAAAACATGGCTTTGCTTGGGATTGCTGAATTCCTGAGGCAAGAAAGCGATTCCCCCCAGGTCCAGCACTCTTGGTGTGTGGGAGAGTGCAGCTAATTCTGTAGTGGCTGTTGTCCAGACATAACACAGTGGCTCTTGAAATGCTCTGGGGGATTAGCCGATGGGCAGCTGAACTGCCGAAACCATCCTGCCAGTTTATCTCTCTGGCCCGTGGAGCGTCAACTGCCCCCATCCCCTCTCCACGTATGCACAACAACTGTTCCCTCTACAACCTTTTCACACCCCTCACTTCCTGGACACACCTTCTCCCAATTGCTCTCATTACCAGCGTTTGATGTCTGGTGCAGCTTGCGCTTCCAGATGCCCCTGAGGAGTGAGGAAGCGGGCGTGGATGTATGTTTTTTTTCTTTACTAAATGCAGGTGACTGGTCATTAGATTGGCTTGTCAGATCTGTTGCCAGTACCGCAGTTCTCACCTCTCACAGCCCAGCGTGTAGCTGCACCTTCTTGCGCAACAGGCTCGACGGGAGAACCAGCTAACTCGAGTCGGGCTGATCTGAAGTAACTTTGTCTTACAGCTGGTGTCTTTTGATTGATGGCTTTAGAGAAGTTGATGCCTTTAAGCACACGTCACAGTCGTAAAGTTGTTAACCACTCCACTCAGGCTTATCCCAAAAGGGTGTGAGTCATGGTTTTAGCGACTGATTGACATGTGTTACAGCAGGTGTCTGTCTTATTAGGGCTTATTTATTTTCCCCCTGAATGTAAGTATGTTGGCTTCTAAGTATGACTCTACCGATTGGACCTGGTCCAAACGACCAACCCCTTTACTTACATTAAATATACAAGTCATAGGATTAGAGTCACAGTTCTGACCTGACGTTTTCCCCAGACGTGGGCCTCCAAGGCTCTCATTCCAACAAAATGGCAATTACCATCCCCGGACAGACCTGATGAGCAAAGGTGTCACAACCATGTGTTTGCACCGGATTGAAGTCAAGCGATTGCATGAAATGATAGCGTGCTTGTGATTAAGTTCCATGTCCCGTGGCATCTGTAATCAGTGTCTGGCCCAGATGAAAAAGCTTGCTGGCTTTGTGTGTTTATCAGCTGTCTCAGATCCACAGCTGTCCTTTGGAAGTAGAGAGCTGCCCATAAATAATAAATACGTAGTGCATTTGTCTGGCCAGGAGCCAGCAGCATATGCGCTCTTTTTTTTGTAGTGTGGTATGTGTGCGTCAGGGTTTTCTTCATTTTATACCTTTTGATCTGTGCTGTAAAATGCAGATCTCTTGGGTACAGGGACAGATAATTGCATTTTTCAAACTAGACAGAAGATTTATTTTTTTCAAGATCATTCCACCTTTTTTTAACCATTTCAAGTCTTAGCCTGCTTTTGAAGGCCAGACATCGTTTAAGGTGTATCTAAGGAAGTATCTAGTAGTAACACATGACATTTATCCGGCGCTTTTATCCAAAGAACCTTACTATAAGTGTTGGATATGGAGAACTAGCTCTGAATTTGCATTTAAACTGTACATTCAACAGAAGCAAACAGTCAACTTGTGCATGACATATATAAAGTATAGCATATCTATAATTTTTTGTTTATATTCATCAAAATAAATAAATAAAATAAAACAGTTTTTGCTGCGAACATATTTTGGTTTCTGACTCAAGTAACATGACAGTGATTAACACCAGTAAGTAGAAATCTCAATCAGAATTGCTAAAATCTGATACAAAACAAATATATAACCAAACCAAATTGCAACTTAATAAAATAAGTGGACAGTTGTCCATTTGCTTGTGAGGTTTTGCAGTTTGTTTTGACTCACAGGGTAAAGAGTTGCTTTATACTTGGCTTCTCTCTTCTTTTAAATGTGTCTCTGGCTATCAATGAAACCCTGCAATTTCACTGGATTCCACACTGGCGTTGCATGTAGGGACAAGCTCCGTGGCTTGTGTAACATGCAGTCATGGCGTATGGTGTGTGTTGTTGTGTCACATTCATACGCTTCTAATATAGGACTTAATATAGGATCAGTGTTCATCTTCAAAAACACAGGACACTCTTCGTTTGTTAAAATAGCACCTATAATGTCACCCACAAGGAGAAAGAAGGGCTGTTTGTGACCGTATTGTTTTAGTCTTGACCATTCATAATCAGTGAGCAGAAGAATTCTCCTCTTTTCTTGTGAAAGTCAATTTGATGTCACTTGGTTGCATTTTGACCTTTTTGTTTTTAGTGAAGTTGTTGGGTAAAACATTTGACAAACAACCTCTATTGCTCATTGGAGAGTCGGGGCTTGCCCTCTCCTGCTTGCAAACAATAAAAACGTAATTTGTACCTGATGTATTTGGGGGAGAAAAAAAAGATGGTGTAATTGTGCTAGAATTTGTTGTCCTTTCTAATGCTTTTATCCTCTTCCAGCTGGTTCCCCATGCCAAGCTTGTAAACACAGGCCCAGACAAAATGGGTCACGGATGTAGTCCAGACTGGCCTGTTGGTCAGCAAATGGATTCACCACCAATAAGTTAGAATTTGAATTATGTGTTGCATGCAAATGAGAGCACAGACAAATAAAAGACAATAGCAGCTGAACCTGAGTAAAAGAAGAAGTATTGTACATTATGACGTTATCTACAGCTCTATAAATCTCTGTCTTTGACATATCAATCAGTGTTTCTTATCTAGCTGATACATTTTTTTCAAGACCCCTGCCCAAGGAAAAGACAAACCCCAGGCTGGCCCGTCTAAATCTCCCTCTCTGACTGAGATTAAGAGCAAGTTGTCAACGGCAGCCAAGGAGGTAAGCCTGTCAACCTCTTTTGGCAAATTACAACTCTTAATTGAATGTCTGACGCATGGTTAAGCTGATGATTTAATGGCCTTTTTCATCAGGGAAAACCGCTGCCGAAGACGGAGCAGAAGTTTGAGAATTTTGTGAGGAGTTCTTTTAAAATCTCAGACAAAAAAGTAAGTATTTGATGTACTATGTATATATTTATTGATTGCGCGTGGTTTCGAGAGCCCTGGTTATGAGGCATCTGAGACTGGTCTTTGTTTATTTCTAAGTCTTGATTTTACATTTTCAGCCCATACATAACATGTGCAGTTTAAATCAATGTCCTGCTTTTTTGCTTTTGCAATCTATGCACTCCATCTCATAAAAACTTAGCCATGGGGAGCTGTTTGTTTTCTAGAAATATTCCAGTTGCTGGGTGTTAGTAACCACGGCCGCAGTTACATCAACCTTCATTTCAGCTTTAAGAGCTTTATGCCATGATGGATACCCAGGAATGCATTATTGTTCCTCACACTGTCCTCATACCTTACTGTGTCCATTATGCCTCAAACGTCTCTCTCCAGCACAGGGTGTTCTCTTTGAATTATATTTATTTTGTGTCAGCGAGCTCTTCCGAGATGAAATGGGAGTACACCTGCCAAGGCAAACTCTTTCTCAGTGATTTACTGGAGTGTGTGTCTTTTGTAGCCTTAATGAAGGGACTGGTGGTATGTGGATGGTACCAGTCTCTTTCACATTCAAGGTCTTTGACCATCTTGAAAAAGCATTTTTCTAAATGCATGACTTAAATCTTTTTTAATGCGGCATGTCATTTCAGAAGAAAAACAACAGCCCCTGCACATTATTTTGCGACGTGTGAATTAATCACCAAAAACTAAATTGACTGATTTTGGGCAGTGTTTCAGATATTAAAGCTGCATTTTGTGTGTTCAATCATCTGGATCAATGCGATCACTTAAAACTTGAATTTGTGATTGCATTGCAGCGTTTAAAAACTGTGTTAACAGTTATGGGAGCAGGTGAAAGCTCTTTAGACCGGCACAAGGGCAGGTTGGACTAGAAAAAGAGTGGGGGTGGAGTTGCGTCAGGGAGAGCTTGTTAATCCCACTGTGTAGAAACATCTGTGGAAGTGCTTTGGTTTCATCAGCCAAGGCTGAGATCTGTCAGACCTGGAGCACCTAGTCATATACTCTGGTATGTACTGTTGCCCCCACCCAACCCCTCGTCTTTCCCCAACAGCCCCATCTCACTAAACTCAGCATTCCCATAGGCGAGACGCACAAAAGCATGTTGTAGTAAAAGTGAGTCATGTGTCCCATGCTGTATAGCACTTCATTTGGATGATTTGTAATTTCTGTCTTCCTTTCTGTTGTTATCCCTCTCTCCCCTCTTCATACCTTCCTCAGGTGGTCAAGGACCTTTGGAGTTTTGTACAAACGTTGAAGATTGAGAAGAAGTAACTCAACTGGTACTTACCACCTTGCATTTGTATGTTTTGCATCCTGCAAGACATTTAAAGGCACAGTCAGCGAGATTTCCTACTCGGCCTTATAATGGCAACTTGGAGTGAACAGAAGGACTGAAAATGGGTAAAGCCAATGACACTTCAGGTGTCTTTTTTTTTTTTATGCGAAGCACCTCCTGGAACTAGTGCGTAATTTACTCTCGAACTCACCCATCACGTTTAGCAAACTGCAGATCTTCCACAAGGGGATGCTGTTCACATCATCACACGCCCATCTTCACCACCTGTAGGGAAGGAAAGTAATGGCACCAACAATTAAGACCTGCAAATGAAAGAAATGAATGGTGCAACTTTAACACTTGCGCCACCTGCAGGCAAAAAAAGTTGCACCTGCAGATTTTATAGCTGCAGTAATTAACATATGTAAATTATTAGGTAACAAGTGTTTAATTGATGTATACAGAGCCAAAGACCAGACAGAACCTAGTCAAGTTGGTAATTGCAAAGTATCTTTATATGGCCTCTTGGTCCTTTCCCTTCTTTTTGTTACAAAAAAACAAGCTATCTGTGAGGTTTGCAGCCATTTCTTTTGACTTTGAACGACTAGGAGTCACCAAAGAGACATTTTCAGATCCTGCACACAAGGGCTTAAAGTAAAATACAAATCCTCAAACAGCTGTAAACATGAAAGCAACCGCAGGTGGTGTAACTGAAATCACAGAAGCTATTCCTTTCCTTGTCTGTAGGAGATGACATGCTTACGTTTTACTTTCGTCACATATAGTCGCCACATGTTGCATTGGAACCGCAGGTGTGGAAAGCTGGTGCTGCAGCGCCGGTATTTAATGATATTGGCTGAGCCTGGTTTCAGGTGCTTCACACTGTGTGTCCTTGTTAAGTCAACAATGCAATAGGAGATATTGCAGAATGTGCCTTTAAATATCTCTACTGTAAACTGAGATTAATCAAGAGTCCCAATTTGATTGAATTTGAGCAGTAAGGATGGTTAAGACGGCTGATACAGGGGGACAGTGACAATATATTTTTTCTCCAAAGTATTGTTTTGTTATTTTAGGTTCTGTCTTGCTGTCCAAAGCATTTTTAGCTTGTGAAACATGCTTACAGATTGTACTATGAATATGTCTGACATAATTACTCTATTCATATTGATGGATTCATCAGCATATGTCGACATAACGGGTTTTTTTTCAATTGTCGGTTTGCTCATAGCAGCTCCTGCAGCAGAACATGCAGTAACTGTATTTCTTAACAACTTGGCCAACAACACAAAGGGTTACTTTTGTGTTTCCTGCAGTGATGAAGCAAATAAGCAAAAACATTCAGCTTCTCTTCTCTTAAAAAACTAAATGCAATCTAGAAACAGTAAGAACCATACAGTATATCAACATGGATGTGTGCAGTTTTAACCTTGCTACCGTTATATATCTTTACCAGTTAATCTTTTGAGTAAAACATCAAATGTTTCATCCCCAATTGCACCTGAAAACACCTGGCATTTCTGGACCAGAGAAATTTCATTCTTTGTTCTAGTTTTTTAATACTTTCAACAAAAATGGAGTTTAGTTTTTAATTCACTCGTGTAAACTTGCAGAACATGCACATTTTACAAACCTGACAGTTTCAGATGGAATTTCTTGCAGTGTGAATTCAACTCAAGCCCATTAACATCTGAGAAAGCCTGAGAGGGAATTCATTACAGTGATTACAGCTAAAAATCATCTTTACCCAAAATGTTCATAAGAGCAGTACACAAAACATTCTCAAGAGTATAATGAGATCTGTAAAACCAACACAGATGCCCTAATTTGTAATGTTTTTTTTTAATATAACATACATTACATGCAAAAATTTAAAAACAACTGTTAACTAGCTCCAGGCGTATATTTACGACATGGCACTAACACTGTTTTCAGTGTATTTCAGTGCACACTAATGCACTAAAAACAGATTACAAGCTTCTGATTAACATGGATTATATTATTTATAACAATATAATTATAAGGTATATATCAAAAATGACATCAGAGTAAAATGACAACCCCTTTACGGAAACCCCATAAAGAGCCCAGCCCTATCATTTTTTGCACTCTTGTATATCAGTGCTTTGGTGACAATAAGCATGCACTTGCTCTCTGCTTATAATGTGTTTATGACCCTATATAATGCCTGTTATGAGCCAAATGTTGGCAGATAGATACCATCTTTAACCAATCAAATTGCTTGGTCCAAACTGTTGTCTGTAAAGGATATTTGAAATCCCTTAGCTGTAAACTGTACTACTTTAACTCATTTGAATATCTGTAATGTCCTCTTTGTAGCAAGGTTTCAGAAGGAACATATTGCCACTAGGATTTTTTTGGCTTGCGTATGAGTTCATGACAGAGTCCTTCATTACGGATTTTTAATACTTCCCTTAATTAACGTTTTTTTCTGTAAATACGTATCTTGCTTTTATTTACAAGTACGGCAGCTGAACAGTTATGTTTTTGTGAATGCTTAGTCCGCCCTTGGTAATAGCTGGTTTTGCAGCTTGGATCTGTTGTCATGATCTTCATTTGAAATATTGTGTTTTAGTTTGATATAGAAGTGTTTTCTGTTGAGTGTAAAACCCCTTTTAGTGACCTTTTATTTTAGCCCTGCTGTTTGTCTTCATTAGGTTGTCCTCCTTTAATTCTGTATGGGTCATTTTGAAGCCAGTACCTATATACCTACATAGTGTTTAAAAAAAATAAATAAAAAAGATTTGATCTTTGTTGATAACCCGATGTATATTTAGGGTTCATGACATCATCATTGTTTGTAATGACAAGAATTTGGTTGAAATTAGCCTTTCAAAACACAATTTGTAGCAACAACACTATAGTTTAGACTCTTACAATGTTGCTAGTATAGTAAAACACTGAGTTTAGAACAGTATTATAACGTTTTCTGGATATTGAGTTGTAGTTCTGAGATTTATCTATGATTTATACTGTATCAATCCAATGACCGTATTTTCTTTATCCATAAAATGGCCTTCTGTCTGTGACCTGAAATACCTACTGTACAATCAATATGTAGTGATTGGCATCTTCAATTTGAATTTTAATTCAAAAGAAACCAGGCTTGTATGTATTTGCTGCATATGTCAATGCAAATTAAATTGTAATACATGGTATTGTAGTCAGATCTGAATTAGTATGAATAGATTAGGAATAGGGTTAACTCGTGTGTTGAAAGAAAGTGCATTGTGTCCATTGAGTCAAACTTTATTGATTAGTTCCTGCATGACTGCTGATGGTGAATAAACATTTATTCAGGGCTGTTGAGATAAAAATGACCTTTTTTTATCCTGCCTGTAAGATTTACCTGAATAAAGTGAATCCCAGCTGGTTTTGAGTTACATATTTTGAAGTTTCCTAAGTCAACTTTATTTTTCCTACTTTGAAAAGAGGCAGATCATCGACAACAGCTTACCAACAGAAATCCACTTGACTTTGAATAGCGGCCTACTAGTACGGTTCAACTAGCCATGAGTGGGCATGCAGCTTTATTATCTGCAACTTGGACTTGAGTATCCTAGTTTCATGTCTAGTATTCCTAGTTGACCATTGGTATCTAGCAGTTTGTCCGCTATTTGACAGCATATTTCTGGTGGTTAAACTTCCCAAGTTTACCAGTTGATTAAGAATGTGTGAATGCAGCATACAGAAACAGTATAGAAGCGTCTTGGGAAACACTGCCTTTTGATACTGACCAAAAAAACAGCTGAAAGCTTATATTATTTCTGACTGAACTTAAGAATTGAGTTAGCAGGTGATGAATCCACTGTGGATTTTGGCCCTCGTCATTTATACTGAAATTCTTTTCAGAACATTTTATTTTGCTCCCACTATGGAGAGCGGAAATAATTAAAGCAACCAGCTGTGCTTTCAACAGACTTACAAAAATGTGACCCTTTGCTTTAATTGTAATAACCACTCATCTTTGTTGTCACCACTGGGTGGCACTGAAGTCCAGCCGCTAACTTCAAAGCTAGACTTCATAATGATATAAATTGATTAAGCTTTTACCTGAAGTGTGAGTCAGGCATTACTTCACAACCAGCTGAACAGTTTTTGCCCTGTAGCCACAAGGAAGTGAGGCGGATGCAGCCATTGGATGATGCACAATTCTGTGTTCCAAACAAGACGACTGAGAGGCACGTGGAAATCCCCCCTTTGTGGTTGACTTAAATTCCAGTTTAGGGTTTGACTGAACCAGCCTGGAGGTATTAACACACACACACACACACACACATAAGTATATATATATATTTATATAAAAATATATATATATATATATATATATATATATTTATATAAAAATATATTTATATAAAAATGGCAGGTCTACTAGTTGCTAAGAGGAGAGAAAATGGCAGTATTGACACTTGCAGAGCATCAATGTCAGCTGGTAGATACCAGGAAAGAGGGGGATCTACAGGACACAAACGTAGAAGCAGGTTAGAAAAGGTAATAAATAATTGTAATAATGGACAAAACGAAGTAAGAGCACGAAGCAAAAACCTTTGCAGAAAAGGTTTATTTAATGTGCATTTCACATAAGTGTTGTGGATGTTGGACATGTCTTCCAATTCGTCATCTTAAGGCTTGTCGATTTACAATGCATTATTTCTGCAATCTTAAAAATATTTGTATAATAAATGAATCAATTACACGGAATATATACAAAGAAAAATACAGAGGTACATGAAAAGAAATATCAATTCATGTCATGTGATCAATTAATGACTACATTCGTAGTGCATTTCTTGGCAAACTCATTTATTTATTTTTGATTTTGCCAGTTTCTGTCCTTCATACTTCATGGGAAATGTGAGCAAAATGCATTAAAGTTAACATTTTCACTGGTTTCAAACTAGGTGTGATCATACAAGGTTGGTTCAACCCAATCACAAAAATGTGAAACATTTCTCACTTCCTTCTAGTGGTATATTAACCATTAAGCAACATGTGTACGTCCTCATTACCCTGGTTAATCCACATAACATATTGTTAATGGTTCTCATTGTGATTATTTCTTCCGTAGAAAGTATAGTTCCAGAGAATACAGTTAACAGGGATTTCTGTTAATTATTATTAATATTGTTTTTGGATGAAGGCAGAAATCAGAGACTGGCATCTCAAAACCGTGACAAATAAAACTGCATGGATAGATACCACTACAGGTTAGTGAGAAATGTAGATTTCTTTTGTATTTTGGGTGAACTGACCCTTTAATGTTTGTCCTTATTCTGTTAGAGTTAGTGCCTAACTATAACCGTTAAACCACACAGTGACAAGGCAGGTG
Organism: Nannoperca obscura; assembly: GCA_036024295.1. Taxonomy (NCBI): domain Eukaryota; kingdom Metazoa; phylum Chordata; class Actinopteri; order Centrarchiformes; family Percichthyidae; genus Nannoperca; species Nannoperca obscura. The sequence continues at coordinate 43,508 of JAVQJL010019311.1, read as the reverse complement.
TGCTGTACGTGTGAGACTGCAGGTATCACTGCACTACGTGTGGCAGCCAAAAGGAACAGTAAGCCATTAGGGAAATATTGCCCTTTTCTCTAATCCAGCAGTCACATGATATGGAAAGTCTTGCCAGTCAGATCTCAGACAGATGGTCTGAGGACGATATGTGTGTGACTGATAGAAGATGCTAATCTGAAAAACATCTAGCTAGACTAAAATACAAAACGTGAATAACAGATGAGACCCAGTTTCCTGGGAAATTTAACTCAAAATGTTATCGCAGCAATTTTACCACGATGCAAAATGGATGCTATACTGCAAATTAAAGTGTATTAACCAAGGATCATGGAAGAATGTTTTTGAATTGTTCCATTCCTCTTTTTTTCTCCTTCTACCTTTGCCAACTAATATGTATTTGCACCCTGTTTTACACGATCTGTTTGACCCCTTTCTTACACTTGTTCTCTTTTTCCAGTCTCTTCGGTGTGATGGTTGTTGTGGATTTCATTCATTAAAGCAATAACCAGTTACAGCTTTACCTGGATTTACTTAGTCAAAGAACCATGACATAATACTTTACAAGACACTGAATACTTATGCATGAAAATATTCAAATGTCAATGCTTAAAAAGATACCAGATACAATTTATGAAAATGCATCTACTAGAATGTTTTTGGGCCTTGTATATGATGATCCTTACTAGGGTTTAACCCATTGTGGTTGAACTCTGTTAATGATGTTCAAACTCTCTCAGCTTGTAGGTGCAACAGCCAGTTGAAATTCCATTTCAAATAAAAGGTGCCCTGTGGAGTTTTCTCATAAACATATAAAGTTTATGTTTACATTAAGTGTTTCCCACCAAAATGCATTGGTGTCTTTCCTTCAGGTCTAACAAACATGTTGAATGCATTTCCTTCCTCATAAAACATTTGCAAAGCAGCATATTTTTAATTGTGCATTGTTTACATCCATGTCTTCTTCTTCGCTGCCTTTGTTGGCGCCACTTGGCATGTTACAGCCACCAAGTGCTGATCAACAGAATAGCACGAAACCACAACATAAAAACACTGCTCTATAGCATTACAAGTGGTCATAAACTCCACAAGGTACCTATAAGCTCATCTGAGGATGGAATCACAAATAGTTGACATCAATTTAAAAATGATTTAAAGATTGAATCCAGCTCAAAGGTCAAAGCCCATTAGTCATTTATGAAAAGATCACAAATTTTGAAAATCCGTTTACATAGACAAACTCTCAAATTCACATTCAAATTCAGACGTGTTGTCACCACTTCATCACCTGATTTGTTAGTATGGCTTGTAACAACTAGTATCAATTAAGTTGCAAATTTCCATTTGATACAATCACCTGTGCTGCTGCCAAGAGTTTTGCTCCACATGCTTCTCTCCAGACGTCTTCGAAGTGTCAGTATATCTTTCTCAAAGACCAGGCACTCTTTTCCATGAATCTGAGGCACAGATTATGCAACCTTATCAAACACTGTTCTTTAAACTGCCTTCAGGGAATGCTAACACTACTGTCAGACTGACTATATCACTGCACTCACAATGCCTCCGCCTGCATTTCTGCAAGTTTTGATAGCTAAAAGCAGTGATGGATGGCAACTAAACCTACTCTAATTATTAGGCTTTTTTATGTAATGTCACCTTGCATATTAATATGTTGTTATATATCTATATTAGTGTGACTTTTTGGTAGCTGTTGTTTCACTGCATTAGAAGTTGTGCAAAGGTTTAGGGAAATAATTTTTTATTAGTCATATTGTTTTGCTAGGGTTTACCTGCAGGACATCTACTTGAGGACAATATTTTCATACTCATCTCTGGTGGAAAGAAATGTAAGGTCATGTCTCTGCAGGCATGTACATTTCCGCCCTCTTTTTTCTCACAACGGATCCAAACGGATGTGTGATTTTAAACACATCTGTGCGTCTAGTTTGAAAAAACTCACTTCACGACAACAGGTGTTGTTAAACACGTTAATACTACATGAGACTTCTGTGGTTAAGACATGCGGTCAGTACTGTAACTGGATGTGACCCTAGAGTGAAGTTGGAAAGCAGCTCAGTATATGTCCTCCAAAATGGGACATGCAGATGTGTTGAAAAAGAAGCATTCTTTTTAAAGCTGCACTGTCAGATTTGCACTTTAGCGGTCCCAAGTGGCAGTGAAAGATAACTTGGACTTTTAGATTTTTGGACTTAATTACCCTTTATCAGTCATGTATTGTGACTCAGTGTGATTTGGACAGATGGACATGGTTGTGATTAGCCTCCTACTGTCCTCAAACAAACAGCTGAATTTCATTTAATATACAAATATGAAAATACATTAAAGGGATTCAGTCATTGTCTATGCAGCCCCCATTTGTGATTTAGACTGATGAGAATGTTGTATTTTCACACAAAAAAACATGAATTTCTCAGAAGAGTTCTGCCAAGTTATAAAAACCTCTGTCAACGGCATGTCTGAGTGAGCATGTTGTTAACAATATCTGTTTCCTTGGGTAGTTTGTACTTAACACGTCAAACTAAAACAACTGACACTTTACTACACTACACTACACACGCACACACACACACACACACACACACACACACACACACACACACACGCCCATCCCTTCTATGACAATTGTTTTGACCTTTGCTCTGAGGAAATAAGGCCGTCTGTGCTTGATGTGACAGGTTGGCACATCACCTGGATACAAGCAAATAAATGAGCAGAGGGAAAAAATATCAAGGGAACATTTCAAGCATTCACAGAGAGCTTTCAGAATGGAACAATGACTTTGCCCTGGGGGGAAAAGTGATCATGCTGGTATGTTTATATTAGACGGAAAGGAAGCCATCATTGTCATCACCAGTGATTTTCTCTTTCACGGCAAGATTTTGACAGCTGACTGTATCTTAATAACAATTCCTTCTATGTATAAGTCAATTGTCACGGATCTCTTATATAAACATTTTTCTTCACCAAAAAAACAAGATAAAGCAGGCAACTCTTTTCCTCTCAAGATTTGTGAACTCTGTGGCATTATAGTGTGAATACTAAACAGAGCTATTTTTAACTATTTCAGTCGTAAATGAGTCCTTGCACTCTATTGCACAATTTCTTTCTGCCGTCTTCATCATTTTTTTTGCTTAACTCTGCTCTTGGCATTGGGGATATGTGGGGGGTGACAGGGTGGTGATGTGCGGGGGGTTGTTCATTCGTGGATTGGGAACACTTCAGTGAAACAGACATCGGGGGAAGTAATTGTGTAAATTAGAGGAAGAGGTGGGGGAGTTCATCATCTATCTTCCCGTAAGCAATCCCTGGCCCAGTAAAACACAGCCCAGTTGGTACAGCAATAGGACATGCGGTTATTAATACAGAAGAGGGAGGTGCGCTCACCTCGACAAGTGCCAACACGCGAGCACATTACTTCTATGGCTGCTATGGCAAAGATGTGAGCTGCATTCCTCTGCCCACAAACTCAGAGCTTTTTCCCCTAACATAGAGGAGAGGCTTCTGTTAGGCTCAGACCTGAGTTTGTTAGGCACTGTGGGCTCCAACATTTTCATCAGAGATTATACTTGCATGATGATTTTGAGAAAGTACCTTTTTTCTTTTTTTTTAACCAAATAGTGGCTGAGAAAAAAACTGTGTGGATATATACTGAAAGATATATGTTGGAATATGTGTTACCTGTTCAGTTAAGGCTTGAACTAGGTAGAGCATTAGTATGTAATAATGGCATTAAAGGCAAAGCTTTTCAGAAGATGTCCTGTGAGATAGTAGCCATCACTTTGACTGCTTTAATAACCCATGCTGTAAAACACTTGACTTAGGTTAAAAGAAATGAAACCAACCCATATTATGAATAATTTAATTCAAACCCTCAATGGGAATTTAGAAGGGTTAAACCCGAATGCACATTTGATTACTTGAAGCTAAAAGAGCTCAATGCTTATATACAACCAGCCTGTTAAAGAGATGAGAACCTCTGAGGTAATTACTGCCAGTTAACTATCTTGTAAGTCATGTCCTTACTCTATAGAAGATTACAAGATTGTTGCTCACTTTCTTGTGATACAATTGACAACATAAAAATATTTGACTGTGCTGGTCCTCTTCTACATTTTGTCACCTATTTGTCACCTTCATCCAGTTACTAAATACAGTTTTTCATCTTTCATCCTCAAGGAAGTTATTCTAGCTATCACCTCTAGCTTGCTCTTAATTATTAACAATTTCCTTATTACTGGTAATGTCCCCACCTTTGGAATGCCATTGTTAAGCCTCTCTTAAAAAAACACTAACCATTATCCTATAGCTGCCTGGTTAAAATGTGGGTGAAAAGGTTTTCAGGCATACACCTGAAAAACACAGCTGAAAAGCATCCAGTGGACGGGGTGTAAGACACTGAGCAGATACAGGACGTGGTACAAAAGGGATCTTGGAGTTGTGTTGTCAAGGGCAACTGCATTTGGATGCGTCTCCTTTGCCATATTTGTCCCCGGTAAGGAGACAGTCTGAGGGTGATTAAAATATGTCTATTGGTCAGCGTCTAATGGAAAGAGCAACCTCACTCAGAATAGTGGAACCTGGTCCCCATCCTGGAGCCAGGCTTTGGGGGCGAGCCTGGCTGAGTTAAGCTCAAAGAAACAACAAGGGGCTGCTGCCCTGTAGGCTCACCAACCATAGGATCAGAATGGGTTGCTAATGTGGTAGCAGGCCCAGCTTGGGACCTTGGCATGCCACTGTTACAACTGACTCCTGGGATTTGGCGTGTCACTTTTTCTGGTGGTGAGCAAACTTAAGCTAGTGTGCAAAAAGGACTCGACTATTTGGAGCAGAACCACTACTCGGACCAAGATATGCAGTGGGAAGTGGAGGAATGGATGGACACTCAATTTCTCCTTAAATACAAATATCAGCTCTAGGTAAGACATGTAGTTTGTCCAGTATAGGGCTGATCAGTATTTCAAATAAATCATTAATCATTGACGTGTAACACATAGAGGGTAACCCTACAGGGTTTATTTGCAGTCTGCCACAAAGGACTCCATTCAAACGGACGTCACCACATCCCCACGTGCCAGTGATTAAACGGTGAGTAACATGTTATCTACTTGATAGGGATGATGGCAAAAACTATTAAGATATCTAATAAAATAAAAAAATATATATATATTTACCTATAAAGTGTTTACCTTGTGGTGACCACAGGAATTGAACTTACATTTGAATGTATCACTACAACACAAGTTTATTTAACTGAAAGCTCATGCATCTGTTTCACACCTATCTGTCCAAGACCAGCAGCAGCCTTAGGCAGCACTTTTATTATATATTTGACAGACATGCCTCACTCAAACCAGTGTGGTTCAACAAGGTAATTTGTCAGTCCCCAAACTTCAAAAAGCCAATATCTGTAATGACTTTAGCCCCGGAGCTCTGTGAGGCAGTTATGCACCTTGCATATTGTCTCACTTTACATCTTATCCAGCAACCATTGCAGTTGTCAACATGTGACAACTGCAATGATTGGTTGGCTTTTTCTCACAACCAGTGATTCTTTTGTTTTGTCTGGAAGAGACAGGAGAGAAAAGAAATTACATGAACTTAACTTTAAAATCCATCACGTACAATTGTCATCTTTCCTCGCAAAGAAAGGAGAAACTGCAGGAATAGAATATTAAAGAGTTTGAATCTATAAGTTCTAAGTACCTCTCCTCCCCTGCACAGGTAGGCAAAGCTGCAGATCTATATATATCTATCTATCTATCTATCTATATACAATTATGATTCACATTACAAAATGGTTTTCACAAGAGGAGTACGGAGGAGGGATGACTTACACCTGGTGATAAAAAACATCCCACACATTATTTGGGTTGAGCTAATGCATTTCTTGACCTAGAACACACTTTTACCAACGCTGCACTGCAGGACTTGACATGATTTACAGGTTTAGCTGCTTTTATTTTAGCTCAGCTTTATTTTGTTCATGTATTTATTTATCCTACCAAGTGTGACACGGAGACAAATACACAAAACACAATAAAAACTGTCCACCAGCCCCTAACCCAACTACCTGATTGGCTGCCAGTTAGCTCACTTTCAGATATCCTGTGCTCATATCATTAATGCCACAACTTAGAATGAATAATGCTGTTCAGTTCTTCTGGGAAAGTGAGAACTGGGATATTCTCAATATGAAGGTAAACTGATTAAGTCAGTTATGGATGTATTGGCCAAACTATCATCTGCTCAGCACATCAGTTAATTGACATGGAGTCTAAATAACTTATATCAAAGTATTGATATTATATTTATCGATCACTCAGCACTACATCGTACTAGGTGAAATTACAGGACTCAAAAACAGAAATTACAGAAACAAAAGTGTGTTAGCTTGCGGACGACAGCACCCAGTTAACTTACAAGTTACCAAACGTCTTTACAATTAACAACCTACATGACTGACCATGTGTGTTTTCTCTACAAGCCCTGGCCTCTTTATTGTTGTGCAGTATGAAACTAAATTAACCAAATACAAAACATTTTAACTAAATATTTACCCCTGATTGAGAGTAGCAGTCATCTTGCAGTTAACAAATGCATACACCTAAGATGCTGTAAGAAAACTCATAATTTGCAATACCTAGATTACTTCTACTGTCAAACTTAATTTAAGAAGCTCTATATGAGAACAGCAAATCCTTTAAAGAGACTATCAAACTTGTATCCACTTGTCTTTCTAAAACTTCTGCTCCAAATAGGAAGTAACATTTCAGGGTTTACAAAGTAAAAGAAATCAGTCTGAATTTCTAATAACTTTTAAAGTATCTTTTTTTATTTCCAGAGATGGATTATACCCACTATAAACCCATTTATAGGAGTATTTATGTACTGGCTTTTACCTGCATAATCGATCCAGAAACATTCCCATGTGAAGTTCAGCACCAAGTGATCCAGCTCTACCTCAGCATAGCTTTGTCAATGAGACTCCATCAATCATATTTTATTTTATCTTTCATACCCTCTAAATTTAGCGTGAGGTGATGCAATGCATCACATATTTGTTTGAAGGAAATGGCGTAGGCAAGAGCAAAAACAACATCACCCATATCAAAGCTGGATGGGTGTGGAAGAGTCCAGCCGTCTTCTCAGTGGGTGGAGGTACCAGCCTGCCTTCTCTTTGTACATCTTACATCTGGAACGGGCACATTTTTCCCCCTCTTTTCCAAATAACATCTGCAGCTAAAAAGCCAGACAGGTAGTTAGAGTTAATTGGTCATGGATGGATTTTCTCTCTCTTCTCTTTCTATGTTGCTCTCTCACTCTCTTGCTCCCTCCCTTTTTTTCTATGCTACAAAGCCCAGAGGCTAGTATTTCACTGATTACAGAGTCCCTCCATTTGAATGGTCGTTTGTGTATTGTCAGAACAAAGGGGGCGAGTGGCCTCTGAAGAGGTGCTAGACAGGGGAATGGATTGGGCTCAGCGATTAGGATGAGTGGAACTGCAGGTTCAGGCTAGCTTACCAGAGCAGAGGCAGCTCAAGGAGGGACTCCGCTCCAACTGCTGTGGGACCTTTCGTGACTGGAAAAAGAGGACTTGTGTGCAGCAGCTGCACCCCGGTGTAACTTATTGTTGAACTTAAATTGTAAGGGAGAGGCAACAGAAGTTAGATAGTGGACTGACTGACCCCTTGTATTGCTGTGGATTGGTTGGTTGTCACTGTGTCTGTCCCAATGGTGCCAAACTGAAACCTGGGTTAGGATTTTGCTTCTTAATTTCCTGTAAAAAGGTCATTATAACCTTAAAGCAACCACAAAGCTAAAACACCTCATCCTGCATAAATGAGATGCCATATATTTTTTCCTATTGATGAGGCCATGTTCTCATGTCTCCATGTTGTCATTTGTCAAAAGACTACCCATTGTGGCCCAGCAATGTGCAAAGTTGCTGACCTGAAAAAAGAAAGTTTCTATTTCAAATACAAAGCAAGTTTTGTCTTAAACAAAAAGTGAGAATGATGGGATTTATTCCAGAAGGTTGTCATTAATATATATAATGAAGTCTTTTTTTTTAAATAATGCAAATCTCACGTTTCAAAATTACTTTGTTAACATTAAAATGCTACTGAATTTGATAGAGTTACGCAAGATGAGACCAATCTTGTGTGTTGCCACAACAAGGGCACCACAGACCAGTTGCACCTGAGGAAGTGCTTTTCAGACAGAACAGTAATCAAATAAACATTAGCCTGACAGGTTTCGGCTTTGAACACTCACTTAGTACTTCTCACCCCTAACATGAAGGTAATGACTTAAAATCAAAGTCCTCATCAAATTATGTGGGTGAGCCTGGGTCACACTCTTGGTGGGCTTCAACATCCTTTTGATTCTAAAGCATCACCTTTTCAAAGCTGTTTCAAGGCTGATTTTTAATTTACTTTGGGCCTTTGTGCCATTAATGAAATCTATGAACTTCTTTAAGGGTTGAAGATGCATTTTAAACACAGCAGGGCAGTTAGGTGTTTTTAATAATTGTCAAATAATAGCACATTTTGTGTGAATGAGTCAAACCTTCTGGTCAGTTTGCGAGTCTCATAGCAATTTTATGCCACGTTACAAACAACCAGACCCTTAATTTGGTAATTATGGCTATCCAAGTAAACAATTATTGGGTCGTTCAATTCAGGGAGGAAAAAAATTGAAGAGCTGACAAAAAACACTTACATCATTTCACTTCCCAAACTTTCACCAACAGTCCACCCAGCTCTAAATGCTTATTATGTCATTAAGGCACTCATATTGTTCAGCAAAAGTCTGAGTGCAAGACTTTTTGATTACTGCTCGTCCAAGGGACTTGACATTTATCTGTCAAACACGGGCCAAAAACGTAGAACACATGGGGTCAGTCGGCTGATTGTTATTCAATTGTAGCATTGTGACACATTTTGGCAGTTTCTCTTTCCTGAGCAATGGCCAAATAATTCATCCAAAAGTAGTGTAATAGTTTAGTGATGTCCTCGAAATGCATTTAGTCATAAAGTTATTCCACGTGTTAGCAACTAGCAACAAGAGAGCCCATACTTTTGTTTATGTTTTTGGACAACTCCAGACTCCCTGCTGGATGAGATGGAGCAAATCATCATTAATGTCAAGCAGGCGACTGAAGTCAGTGGAAACATTAATATGTTCTGCCTGTAGCGTGGTGCTCAGAGATGATTTGTTGAAGAGCGACACTTTAATTTTCACCCTTCACTCTCCACTGCCTCTCCCAAAAGAGCACACTCACCTAAATTCTCTGGCCTTTTCCCTTCAAGGCAAAACCCAAATGGCCCTTAATGACTCCATGCAAACAACGTGTGACGGGGGACAAATTACTAAAACACTTCCCGCTTTTCTTCCTCCTCCCTCTCCTTCAGGTGATACTTGAAAGGTCTTGGAGGTAGCTGGCTAGCTGCTCCCTCCCTCCTCTGGCTCCTCTCTCTGTCACCCTCCACAATGTCAAGGTGTCGCGACCCCGTTGCAACCCGAACGCATGTTAGCCATTGGACTTCAGTAGCCTGCAAGAAGGGCATGGGCGACAGCGTGAAAAGGGATGTGAGTGTGTGTTTGCAAAGGCGGGGGTGGGGTCAGCATATACTAATGAGGTGAGGCTGATTTCAGTGAGATGAGAGGAAGAGGCCCGTTCCGTTTAGGTCTCACACGCTTGTCGGCCTGTGACTTCTAGTCAAAAACAAGGCTTCTGGGTGGCTTATATGAGTCACTGGTCACCCTTCTGCATCAATCGCCTCACCTTGAGAATTGAATGGGACACTTACAACCCCCGCCGACACACACCACAACTACCCACCCCACCTTCACGGCCCTGGCACCCCTCCTTTCCTTTAAGTCAATATGTCCGTGTCAGAGATGAAAGTGCAAAGTAGGAGGGACACGGAGGGGGTCCTGACACTAATGTACTACATTGGGCTTCACTTACTGATCCGCCAAGTTCTTTTGTCAAGTCCTAAATGCCTGCTAGGGCCCTTTGAACCGCTGAGCGCTCGCCCGCCCTCAGATGCCTCCTCCTTTAGCTTCAATGAGATATCGTCGGTGACATTCCCACAGTCCCGTCGCTGCGGACAGACACGCATAGCTGCACGGATGCGGCGAGGTTCAAATTCAAAGGCTTGAAAAGAGTCTGGGAGTCGTCTAAATAACATCGCTCACCTCGTGCAGCTCTTGCAGATTTTAAAGTTACATTTGTTTTCATCAAAATTGAAATAGAATTGGAAAATGTGGCTGCAGAGGATCATTTCAGGCCCCATTTGAATCTATGGTTTGAAAGCACTTTCATTGCCTGCCAAACACAGCAAGCCAGGTAAACTAAGACCTTTAACTTGCTTGCTTGTTTTACTCACTCCCTCACTGGTGTCAGCTTATCTCTGTGGGTAACCCTATCCCAACTTCTGAGTGGCTCCCCCCCCCCCCCTCCCTCCTTCAAGCCTCAGAAACTGGACTGGGAAACAGCTCTCCCCATTCATAAAGCTCACTCTTGTTATGCTCGACCAGCCGCGTACTGCATTTGATTGATTCTAGCTGTTTTATCAATTTTTTTTTTACTTTTTCAAATAGTGTCAGCAGGCAATTTGTAGGAGTCTCAACTCCTTTGACTAATGGTGTAAAAATGTATGCTGCACTCCTTCCTTTTTCTTCCATCTCACCCAAATTGATTTAAAAAAACAGCATCTTTACATGCAGATTGTTTTTATTTTAGTTGCTAAGGCTTTGCAGATTGTTTTCCACCTGACCATCGCAATGTGGCGCTCAAAGCATTGAAAGTTTCAATTTCAAAAATTCAACAGCAAGAGAAGAGTCCCACTTATCTGGATAATCCACAGAACACACTGTCAACAACTGGATCTACTTTCACTGTAATGGGGTGAGATGTATAGTAAAACTGTGTAGAAGGCTAGTTGTGTATACCAACCCTTTAAGCCTGCAACATGTACTACATATGAGGTAATGTGTTGCCTTTTATTATGCAACATAATACATGCAACCGTTGCCCAGGTTGTTTTCTCTGTGGATTCGGTGCCTAAACTTCAAAAGATTAAAATTGTAACAGAGATGGATATGGATGAACATGGTCAAATGACAAGTAGGTCTTCAAGGGGGACACTGCAACACAATAAAGCCAATAAAGTCCTTTGATATCTACTGAGAACTTAGGCTATTGTAAATATCCTTATGTCAGTTGAATTATTATAATTTGTAATCTGCTTTGCTTTCTTTTGTACCACATATTTCTAGTTTACATATTTCTAGTTTACGTTTACATTCACATTTCTAGAATAAATCTGTCCCCATGACTTCTGATTGGTCAGCTGCCAAAGTGACTGGTAGTGCATACGTGCATGGTAGAATGATCCAAAAATTGGCTTATAGCCATAACTTATTTCCCATATTCTTACAAGATAAAATGATAAAAAAAAACATCTTAAAAATCTGGGATCTTCCATTTTGCCACGAGCAGAGAAATGTTTCCTCCTCCTTGTGACTCACAGGTGGCAACATTCAAACACGCTGCTGCGCTCTCCTTTCTCAGTTGTGGATTTACAGTCATGCTCAGAGAAGTTTGTCACAAACATGTGCTTAAGGAGGCGATGAGTGATTCCACAATGCTGGCTCTATCACAGTCAGTGTGGTAATTGCTGTTTATCATCCTGTCTTCTTCAAATCAAAGAAATCTTTATCGTTGGTGAGCAGCATCTAATGTAAGCCTTATTTGATCAAACAGAACTCAAAGCCTTGTATTTTTAAGAAATCATCAAATTATCTGTCCCGACAATTACTATTTGTTTATTTTTTCTGTGATTTCCCTCCCTTAGGCAGACAAGGCTAAATTAGTAATGTTTGAAATGACATTATACATCAGCTGTGTTACAGAGATGATTAAAGTGCACTGTGGTTGACAGGATCAAACCTCATTAGGCAGACAGCCATGAATCACACGTAAACCCACATCAACCCACTTTATCCACATTCGTACTTGTGACTTGTCATTATGAATCATAAACACTTGGATCAAGTTTTTTTAAATTAAAGTCATAAACGAATATGTTTCCGGAAAAAATAATTGACCTGTGTTTATTTTGCTGTCTGTTTGCCTTATGTTGATCAGCAGCTGGAGCTCTTAGTCAAACACTCCTTTTCATTTCCCACTAAACTCACCACAGGAGGCTCTTTGAAATCCCCAACATGGGAAGTTATGTATATAATCATTTTGAATATCAATGGGGCAGGAATGCCGAGGATCCAGTTTTAATGGGACAATAAAGGCGAACCACAAAGGTTTTCTTTTCTTTTTTTAATGGCAGCAGGGATGTGGGCTCACTTTACTGCTGCCAGCTCGTAAACACATTCACACCTCTCTTTCATTTAAATGCGGGATAAGTTATAGCACATTATTGAAAAAAACATCGAGTTCGTCAACATCCTGCATTTGAATGCTGTCTGGGAGAGCCGAGGCCAATCCACAAACCAGCAGCAGTTTAAAAAGCACAAATAATAGAGAGGAGCAGTTTCTGTAGCTCTTACAAAAGAGCTACTTATTTTTCACCGACTGTACCTATGTAATAACAAGTATTATTAAGTTAGAGTTATTAATGTAGGCTAATAAAAACTATAACTAAACCCTCCGTTTGCCGTAAAATTAAAGAAAATGAAAACTGGTCTGATCAAACTTATAATTAATCAAAAAATCAAAAAGGTAGAAAAGTAGCTCACACCATCCCATGCCTCCAATTACACGTAGATATTTAAAATCAGATTGTATTTGTCCGTATCTGAAGACCAATTAAATCCTTTACCAAACGGACTTTAGGAAAAATTCTGATAAAAAAAAAAAACTAAACAAAACAAAAAGCAGCTCATCTCTTCTTGTTCTTCTCTACGCAGCGCTTTGCCCACCGAGAGGAAAAAACCCTCTCCAAGCTGATGGTCTCTGCAAGATTACCCTATCAGGTGCAAACCGCTGACATGTTTCCACCCACCAACAACAAAAAAGCCTCTCTGTGCCCAAATCTCAAGCCGCAGACGCACAAACACCACTGACAGGCACTGCTGCGCCATCATCAGCCCCCAAACCTCTCCAGGGATCCGCCGCTGCCGCCGCGATATCCACACTACTCTTTCTGAAAAACAGTCCTCTTTTATATGCCTGGATACGTTTGTTTGCCCACTTTTAGCGACGGTTTTTTTGTGGATAGGCTTTTTATCATCCACCGCTTTTCCTTTTCCCACCGCAGCACTTGGTAGAATAAAATGACCCATGCAAGGTGTAGAAATCCCCCGCAGGTACGGACGGAGTTGAGGAGCCTGTGATCTCTGGAGCAGAAGGATTGGGATTGTGGGGAAACTTGGCTATAGGTGCACAAAACTCAGAGGATACTTTTTTGAGGGAGGGGATTTTTGGAGAGGTTGAATTCTGAATCTGTTCCACGCTTGGCACCGATTGTCGGAGACGTTGCGGGATTTCGGGGAGCGGAGGAGACTGAGCTGAGAAAAAAAATCTTCTGGATAATTCCCCCCAACAAAGAAGCACCTAATGTTGCACCCCGTGACTCTGCTGCTGCTCTCCAGTGATATATCTTCACACTGGGGTTCAGTCTCCTGTTTACCCCCGGAGTTGTGTGCGTAAAGGACGCGCAGGGGATCGAAAGCGAGCGAGAGGGGGGCGATTTCCCCAACCTTTCCAGGGGCTCTAAATTTGTGGAAGCAGGTGTATTTCAGGTGTATTTCTGCAAGTCAAGATGTCTCTGCTGCCTTCGAGGTTCATATACGTGTAAGTGTTCCACATCCCTGTTCGCCTTTTGCACATAAAACCTTGCATTCTTACCAATAGAAGTCGCCAAAAGCTTCATATTTGCGCATTGCTTTGGCTGTGTTTGTTCTTCATGTAATTGCTTGTGTGATTCACTCCCCTCCTCTCTTCTCTCTCCCTCTCTCTCCATGTAGGTGTTTACATTTTCTGGTACTCTATTTCCAGCTACAGGTATGTTTATTCCCATGTTCATCTCCTTTTTTGTGTGTATGCGTTTGCATGTCACTGCACCTTTTTAATGTGAATAATTCTGATAATGGATTTTCAGGGTGGTCTCTACAATATTTGACGCAGCTTTGACTTGCTTCAATTAAATCCATATGAATTGGTAGTATTAACTGGGGCCTCGAAGAAAATAAAATCGGCGTATAATTTTAGAAGGAAAGCACGTGCTACGCGACAAATAAATTTAAAATAAATTTAAAAAAATGCAAAAATTGGGGAAAATAACAAAGTGCAATACAGTTAGATACACGGAATTGTAGACATTTAATAGTGATATACAACGAAAAACGTAACCAAACTGTTCGACAGTTCTGGTGCATTAATAACATAGCAGCAGCATCGCGATACGATACAGGTCATAGGAGATATGCAATTATTGCAACAAAGTTCCAATAAATTCACTAATGCAGAAAGACTATAACCTCATGTAATGATAAAGAAATAAAATAGGGAGTTCGACATTGGAGAAACTATAATCTAAAGGTATCATCTGTTTTGTACCCGGACTAATCTATTAATATCCCCAAACAACACTATCAATCTAGGAAAAAAGGATTAAAACCTGTTGTTTTTAATTTGCAGTTCAAGTAGCAGTTTCAGTATTTTACAACAGAACTGTGTAATAAATAGTTTGATCCCCGAGGTTAAAAGTTATTCTTTGAACAGATGGGCTCGTTTGGGGCTTGTTGCCTCGGTTTTTATTAGTTGCGTCTCACTTTGAACAGTAATGATTTGCAGGCATCCACTCACCTAATTGCGCGCTGTGATTGAGATAAGATGCGGAGAGCACGCTCCTCCACTCATAAAGATATCTGATCACTTTATTGGCATGACGTGTTTGATCGTAATACTCCACGTGCTTTTGTTTTAAAATCATTTCGTTCTTATGATCTTAAATATTAAAACAGGATCAACTGATTACATAAAAAGGAAAATGCATTTTCTTCTACATAAGCATGCTAAAGTTGGCAACATTTTGATTGCGTTTTTGATGTGTTTATATCTTTAACAGATTGCAAACACATTACATTTCTATCAGAAAAAACGGAATAATAACAAGGGGCATTGGCAAATTGACCTTTTGGGGCAAATAAAACCCTGCAGGAGGGAACGTTTGTTTGTAAACTATATAAAATGCACTTTATTGGTTGCACAATTCTAGTGTTTTACTACTACGACTTTTTAATGTAATGCTGCTAGGATCACCTTGTCCTGGTTGGGGAGGCATTAGCTCTCAGGGATAAAATAACAGGTTTCCTCCTGGACAAATGTTTTTAATGCAATTTCCCAGGGACAAAATATAAAACCAGAAAAAAAATGTTATGTAAGTTTATGTGCTTTGATTATTCCAACAGAGCCAGTGCAAACAAAGGTATAGTGTCCACTGACCACTCCTCACATGTAAGACAGAATGCAGTTCAAGCAGAATGCGGGCCAACAGACATATGAGGTGGACTGAGGAAGGATATTTGATGATTTTTGCTGTTGTAATATGTGATTTGCATAATCTGTTTGTTGTAGTTTAGAACAAGTCAGATAAGATAAAGGCATTTATCAAACAAAGGAAATTCATTGTGCCTCTTTAAGTGCTGTCAGACTAAAAAGAATGCAGGAATACTCCTTTAATGCCCTCCTGTCACATTGCCTCTCCGTGTTGTTGGCCCATTCTGCTTCTATGTGCAGCTAATGGCTCTAACATGTCATGCTGTGGTTGTGATTTCATGGGGAAAAACAACAGAAGCAACCACATTTGGAAGTCAACTCTGAATGCACTGCCAACATGAGAGAGTGTGTCTGTCCCTATTTGTCTGTGCGTGTGTGTGTGACCCTGTCTGTGTGTGTCAAGCAGATAGCATGGTGTATCTTAGATGCATGCGACAACTAAGCTTCCTGGGTGAAGATGTGCGCCAGACTTTTGAAGTTTCAACCATATCCGTTTTCAAGCTGTGTCTTTGAAGAAAGGAGACAGCATGATAAAAAAAACACTGTTGTCGCTGGTGTTCACCTCAGCCATGTGCTTAGGCTTGCCTTTCCCTTGACGCAAAATGCAACTTACCAAACACACCTTTGTGTTTGTTTAGAGATGGGGAGATTTGGGATAAATCCCGTAGCAGCCCAGTTTGTGTTTGTTTTTTCTTCTTGCTCGTCAGCTTTGTGGTTCATTTTGAGAGAGAGTTGATAACAGATGATGCTGATGTTCGACTCTTGAAATGGGTGCATCATTTTCAACACATTTGCGTGCAGTTCCGGATGAACTCTTTACTGAACTGTAAATGTTTCATTTTAAATCAGCATTGTGTTTAGTGGTCATCCAGCTTGGCTGGTCATGCTCAGCTCTTAAATGCATCATTTCCTGAAGCTTCTCTTGGGAACACCTACTAGACACAGAATGTTTAGAGCATCAAATGTGAAAGCTGCCATGAGCAACAACAAAAAAAAAGCTCAATTGTGGTAACATAGCTTATTCAACATCCCTCTTATTTATTTCAGTATACAGTCAATGTAGGTTTACTTTCACAGGTGTGTTGAAAAGTACATATCCATGTATAGAATTGATTCAGTTGCATCTGATGTAAATGAGCCTCTTCATGCAGTAGAACTGTAAAGCTCTTGGTTGAGTCCTGCTTGTCCTGGTCCTGGTTGACTTTATAGGATTAAGAAACCAGTTTAGGGTGACTATAGGGTTGGGGTTATCTTTTTAGAACTCCAGAAAGTACTGGTCTGGTGATTCATTTAAATGTTTTTCTTTTTATTGAAAAATGTATTTATTAGAGGACAAGGTGTGACATGGTTGTCATGGCCGTGGAGTTGTTTTATACAGGTTGTGTTGCATTATGAAATACTTACTTTGAGTAAATCTAGTAAAAAGTACTTTGTGCTGGAAAGTATGGGGGTGGGATACCTTTGCTTTGAGGAAAAAAAGACATTATTATCCGGGAGATAAATACTAAGATACTATACTAAGAGATACTGGCCATGAAAAAAGAATCCCCAGTAAAAATCCTGTTAGACATGTTGTAAAGGCATCACAATGTTTGCAGTGGGATGCCTTGAAGTCAACGTTACACCACAAATCTGTTGCATCAGTACGTAATGCATTTTGATATGCAGCCTCTCATTTTGTACACTGCCTGATGCCAGAAGTAACATTATGGGTGTGTTTCCTAAATGTCAAGATACAGAAGCTGTGTCCCAGTTCAGGGGCTGGATCCTCAGAGGTCCGCATTTCTGGGCCGAATACGTCATAATGAGCCAACAAGTCCTTTTAACCCTATTTCAAAAGCTCATCCATCTGTGGCAAAGAAATGCTGCAATATCTTACAATCTATTGGGCATTTGAGAGCAAAGTCCTTGTGACAGAAGTGGCCATTTTGACATTAGAAGTTGACGCCCAAACTCATTATCAGTTTTGGTTTTTGGGAGGTTAAATCGTTGCTTTTGGGGGACTGACTGTCCTGACAGTGTTCTTCAAAGGATTCGGTGCCTGAATTAGATCACAACTTGTTTGAGATTTGGATCATAAGAGCCATCTTTATGAGCCTCTATGATTTGATTTTAGATTTGTAGAAGTTGTTTATTTTTCCTCTCTGAGCTTAAGGTTTTGTTCTTCTGAGGCCACAATTTCCCATCATGTTTGCTACATGTCATTAATTTACCGAAGTTAGAATAACAACGACTCGGGTATGTAATGTGTATATAATTAGCCACCTGAGAGCAGCCACATAAAAAGCCATTACTGTGCAATTACCACACCATACAGCTGGGGAAATGGGATCTTGGCGTGGACTGAGATTCCTGGGCTTCTGAAAGTATACGTTTCCTCTCGCTCTTCCACATGTTGGGTGACACTGTTGCTTTTCTGACATGCTGTCGAAGATTTCCCCCATTTTTTTGTCAGGTCTAAGGTGACTCGTAAACATTTGGCCATCTCTCAGTCTTGCAGTCTTGTCTTCCGCCTGTTTCCTAATTTATGGACCCTACTTCGCCTGCAGGCAGATATTTGTTTGATGGTAGTGCAACAGGTCTGGATGCTTCAGGTGTATAATTGCTAGTGGCTTGCTTGCTTGTGGAAATGGAGTACAGGTTTCTCAATATCGCCCAAGGCACATAGTGTACCGCTGTCTCAATACAAAGCAACAGAAGGTTGCACTATAGGCTTTGCACTTGTTCGGTGGGACGGTAACTTCATTAACAAATCTTGTAGCATAGTTATCACCTTGTAAATGCAATGCATATAAAATGTGCCAGTTGAAAGCGAGAAGAGAAACATTAAAAAGCCACAGCCACAGTTTCCAGGCTGGTATCTGAATTTTTAGCCCCTGAAGCACCATTATTTTGACACAAGGCCCATAAAGCAACAGCACACATTACTATCAACACCTGTGCCGTGACGATCTCTCACTGTCTTCTGTGTTTTTTCATATTCTGTCTCTCTCACTGTTTCCTCCTGTCTCACACCTCTGTGCAGGAATCCCAGCAGAGCTCTGCTGATTTCAGGTTTTACATCGAGAACCACACGAGGAACCCGGAAGACCTGAGCCGGAAGCAGGTCAGAATCTATCAACTCTACAGCCGGACCACAGGGAAACACGTCCAGATCTTGGGGAAGAAAATCAATGCCAACGGAGATGATGGGGGCAAGTATGGTATGGGAGAACTCCTGTGCATCTCACCTGACACTTTAGCTAGTTTGTTATAGCAGGATGAGAAATCACCACCACCACCTACCAGACAGATGTAGGTGCTTCAGCCACTTTGGCTGCTTACTACCCATTATTTGGGGGTGATTTTCCATACTCTGTATTTGGACTGGGCAAAATGGAAGGTGACTTTTAGAAGCCGCCAACTACTGGTTGGGACATTATGAAATCGCTGTCCTTGCAATGCATGTTTACTGCACTATGTGGGTATCAGAGCAAGTCTATTTTTATCTTGATTGATTTGAGGTCGAATTTCTGCCAGAATGCTTAATGTGAACCAAAACTGACATGCTGGTTTGCAATTCTGGAAAATATTCTTGGTTTTTGAGTTTTAGGTTATGAGCTTTTATGGTTATGTAGGATGCAATCTGGTGGCATTACTAAACTTTATTGTCCCTTAGCGTTGAAAAAATAGATCAGAAAACATGTTTCTCATAAGGAATGAGACTATGAAAATTGTATTGTCCTTGAACTTAAAAGGGAAAGAGGAAGTTAAAACGTAACGTATAGCCTTTCATTTTCTTCGCTAGTTTGTAATGGTCATTGTCAGATTTAATGTGCGATATATTGGTTCAGTCTAGCAGAGTGGAAGTATTTCATGACAACTTGAAAATGTTAAGCTCAAAGATGAATTAAAGCATTTGGCAGATGTAGCCTTACTTGTTGAATTTTACATTTTCAGATACAATTCTAGGCTTCTATCAGCCTGAAACACATCCTCTTTGCTTTTTGTGTGGACTTGTTCACAATTTCAAATCAAAACAAATGTGGCGGATGAGTAAACTGATGGTCAGTGAAGTCTTCTTTGATGCAGTGGCACAAACACAAGGCAGCAGGACTTGTGTTGTGCTTTCCTGCAGACATTTTTCTCATAACAGCTGACTCACGCCTCGAAAATTGCTGGTCTTGAATGCCTCTGAGTGAGTGCGTTCAGTCGCAGATGCGCCGAGGTGAAGTTTCCTCACTGCTTGTTAGAGCTTGAGTGGAAGCAGATCCAATTTTTCCCATGAGGCCTTGCCAATTCTACCCTCTGCCCCTCCTCCTCCCCCTTCTTCTTTCCCCCACCTCCCTCTCTTCCTCCTCCTCCCCATCCAGCTGCAGTACCTGGCACCTGTGAACTCCTTTGCACTCACTAATAATGCTCAGAAAGATACTCTCCCTGCTCTAATCCACTCTCAGTCACTGCAGCTTCACAGTGGAGGTTCCACAAACCACTGCAGGAGAAATATATTGCTTCAATGTAGAGCTTTATAACCACTAAGTCTGTATCTTCTTAGGTATTAGCAAAGCATATTCATTACTTTTAAGAGACTAGGACAATCCTTTTCTAGAGCAATCTGTTGTAAAGTAGGCCTGTTGTCCACTCAGAGCGATTTGAGTCAATGCAAAAGGCTTTTAAACTGATAAACGCTGCAATGTGGAATTAAAGCGGGAGTCATCAGCTTTTTGGACAATTGACCCGATGCTGAGGTTAATACATGTCCGTGTCCCCACATTGTTCTTCATTGCACCATGGAAGAAAACATTTCACAGGTTGAGAAGTCACTTGAGGATGGGATTTAATGTTAAAGTACTGATCAGATGTTCTAAAACTTCTGTCAGATTTTCTTATTTTTGCCCTTTTATGTAACAACTATGGCCGCAGAGTCTTGTATTTCTTGTTTAAAGAAATACCCATAATACCCAGAGGTTAATATACAAAATATCTCAGTGACCACCCACTCACTTAAAGATGTTTGCTTGCAGATGTAAAATAAAAATCACCAGCTTACTTTATTTTAAAAAGCTTATAACACTCTTCCAATAGTTTACTGAAGTTCTGTTCATATATTTACAGATGGAGTGAAGATAGGGTTTGGATGGTGTCACGGACGAAGGATAACTTACTTTTACTATAACTTTTATCTGGTGTTTTGGGAAGAGGCTTCATACTTGAGGTTGAATTTTGGGCCTCCATGCAAATCCAGCTAAGAGCGAGAAGACCGACGTTTTGTTGAATGACTCCTGATTTGACTTGCAGAGCAGAAATATTTTTTAAACATCATTCACTTCATATACAAACTAGTGTTGTTGGATTTTCACTCTTTCTCAAGGATTCCAAAAAGGTCCAGACTGATCTCTCCTGTGATAAAGAAGTCAAGGAATGCTGTTCTTTAGTATAACCACAAACAACTTGTCTCTCAAAACAAAAGAATGAATAACTTCTACCTTTCTTAAGTTTCACCTTTGAGACAGGTTTTCGTCTTCCCACTTCCCTCCCAAGTTTTTATTTTAGGGTGGGGGGGAGGAGGAGGAGGGGAGTTACTTCTGCCCTCGAGCCCGTCCCATCCCCTCGCCTATTCTTACACTGCTCCCTTGAGCGCTACTGAATGGCCCTGTGTGTTAAACAAATGGATCATCTTAACTTTTTGATTGAGTGAGCACAGACTAAAGGGAACTTGAAACCTAATCCTGAGGGGCACATAACCGCTCCACAAATGTTTGGCAGATCTCTTTGCTGGTCGTGGGGCGAGCAGAGACAAAGGTGACCTCGCAGGGGTTAACATTTAGGATAGGGAGGTGGGGGGTGGGGGTGGGGATAAAAGCCACCGGGATGCGTCTCGAGAGTGGATTAGTGCTGTGTCAGGTTGAAGTGACGGTGGCATTGTTGTTTTGGTGCATATGTAGTATTGTATAAAGGAAGTTATACACTTAATATACCTCTGGAGGCAAATAATTAATCTCTTTTTTTTTTGTGGAAAAAATCTAACAGTTATAACATCATACTTTTTCCACATTCACAGAAAAAAGCCATGGCAGTTTATTTTAATATCTGCAAATTGCAAATGTATATGTCCTGCATCTCACAGAATGTTGTTGGTGGGTGATTTTTCAACTATTAAGATCAATTATAGCCTGCAATCCTTAATGTGATTAAAGGGAATTTAATTTCTGGTAATATTGGCTGTTGACTGCTTTGTGGTGGTGTATATGATGAACTGGGACTGGAAATTAAATACGATCATTTTTAGGAGCTCAGACACCGTCCAAACGTACCAGATTTGTGTAAATGTATTGGCATCCATAAACCATGTTTGTGTGAGTGGAAAGACATATACATTCCCTTAACAGAGTCTACTTTTGCTTTGTCTTTTCCAGCTCTCCTGGTTGTTGAGACAGAAACATTCGGGAGCCACATTCGAATAAAAGGAAAAGAGAGTGAACATTACATTTGCATGAACGACAAGGGCAAAATAGTTGGAAGGGTGAGTATCTTTTGGCTTTCATTTTGGGAATATAAAAAAACCCAACAACTGATCATTTAGTAAAAAACTCAGTATTTTCTCGATTAAATCGTCACTTTCTAATATCAAAATGAATATTTCGAATGGAGCTCTTAATCCAGGCTTAATTGAACGCAGCCTCAGATCTGCTTTCTCCTTCTGTTTTTGTACACCCTAACAAAACCCCTTTGATAACTCACAGCCCTTCTTCCATTACGTAATCGGCCTACTCCTTTGACACCCGATCAGTCAATTACGGACTGCAATCACCACAATGCATTGAGAGACTAATGGTCACTTAGGAGGAATGCCATTGCAATTATATCACTTAGTCACACCAGGTGGCCACAAGCACGAGATGACCGCATGCGATGTGACTCTGCGGACGACTGCTTCGATATGGAAAAGAAGTTAATATCTGAAAAACGTCGGCCATGGAGGCGCTCGTGCGATTTGGTTGCATTAATAACTCATGCTGTCAGCATCGGTGGGGCTGCAGTAATCCACACAAGTTTTCACTCTCTCATCATGGTCGTCTGTTACAAACATGCATTTTGAGTTTTAGTTGCTGGGGCCTCTTTGACTTCCTTTAAACCACTGTAAGATTAATTTAAAAAACGGTTAAATTACATTAAAATCATTTATTGTAGGTGGCTTTTAGCCTGCTTAATGATAAAAAAAAAAGTTTTACAGTAAGTCACAGAAATATTGACAAAATTTGATTAAAGCCTGCAGTGTTGGCATCAAGGTTTTTAAAAGGTATTTCACAGAAATGTTTGAAAAACGAATTTTCTGGAAAAAAAACCTTTGCCACATAAACATGCAGATAGTTTTATTTTTAGGGACCAGCTTTTGAGAGATCTCTCTCTGAGATTTGTTATTTCAGTTTTTATTTATTTTTATAAACATGTAGCTTTTGGGATATTCACTTTCTTACAGAGATTCAAAGGATTGATACCGCTTTTTCTGTCCATTAATTATGAAGCTATACAGGCCAGTCTTTATGCTTTATGTCTTTATGCTACATATTTAACCTAAAGACATGGAATTGATTTGGAATTTCTCTAACTCGTCTATCAAGCACATAGGAGAATAAATACAAATGTGTACAATTTAACAGACTGTGAAAAGGCAGGAAGTAGTTTCATGCTACAATAGTGCAGTAGAGAATAAAGCAGATAAGGGCTCCAGTCATGTGAAAGTGAATCAATTTATGTTTAATCTAAGTTTATCTCCCAACTCATGGGAAGAGCTTTTCTATCCTAAGTAAAAAAAAAACAAGTGTTTAAGTCAAGTTTTTCTTTTGAATCATGATTCAAACCTCATGCTAATCCTCCAGTGTTGTTTAAGTTGCCTAAATGTATCTGTTAGCTAACCTTTTCAAAAATGTTATATTTGCCTCATAATCACAGTGAAGGAAAATTCTCACCATATAATTTGCATTTCAAATGTTCTAGACACTATTTTACACCAATCTGGAAAATACAAAACCACAACAGACCAGCAAACCATTCTGCGCCCGAATACACTGATGCAATGGAAATAAGCCAGAATGTTAGTTGAAAAAGAGGTCATGCTGCTATGTTAATAATTAATTAGTGTCCTGTTTTTTCCTTCTTTCAGCCTGACGGAAGGAAGCAGGAGTGCGTCTTTGTCGAGGAATTCCTAGAGAACAACTATACAGCTCTTGTGTCGGCCAAGTACAAAGGATGGTACCTCGGCTTCAACAGGAAGGGTCGGCCCAAGAAAGGCTCGCGGACCACGCAGAGGCAACAGGAAGTCCACTTCATGAAGCGCCAGCCAAGGGGCAGGGCGGACCCCCTGGAGGAGTTTCGTTTCACCACAGTAACTAAGCGGACACGAAGGGCACGGCGATTAAAACCCAACTCCAAGAGGAACTGATGGGACCAACGGGACAGCACTCATTTTCCTTGTGGGGGAAAAAACTGTATCTGAAAATCTCAAGCTTCTTGTCTTAAAAGAATCACCTTAAAGACTCCACATCTGTAAAAGAAAGAGACAAAAAGAACAAAAAAAACAAAGATGTTTTATTTTTATATTTCAGGATGACAGAATATTTCCTAACTCTTGGATTCTTCTGGGTTGATGTCATTGTGCTAACGTGTCTGTCATGTTATTTATACTGGATAAACTAAAGGACCTCTGAGAGAATTCCTGTCACCGTCGTCCTCAGCTACGTTTGAACTGCAAGCTGAAGGCATGCTTTCTTTTGACAATGGGGGCTGAAGCGGGGAGCTGATGCAATGTTATAAAAATCAGCCAACTAGAGATTTATTGGAATACCTGTCGGTTTTTGTTTGTGTTGCCCCTGACAACACGGATCATACTTTCCACAGGAATCAGACACCATGGAGATGAAACGGAGAGAGGTGGCAGTCGCAGGTGACACTGTGCTGCCGGCATGACTGTGAAGCTTTGAGTGCAATAATTTACAGGTCTCTCTCCTTTTCTTCCTCTTTTTTTTCTCCATATGTCTCTCAACCACAGCTTCACTCATGGCTCCTGGAATGCGCTGAACCTTCACAGTACTGCGTGTGATTTCCTTGACATTTCCATGCAGCCTGTGATTCAGCTAAAACTTGACATGCTTTGACTAGTCAGGCACCAGACGTGGCTTAAGTCTTATTTAAACACTGAAACAGAAAAAAACAATGCAAACAAAAAAATATAACAGCTGATGTGATTCAGAATTCCACAAAGTCTTCCAACTTCATCACATTTGGGAGGCGGATGTTAATCCCTTTCGTCTCCCCTTGGACCCAGCTCTTCCTCACGTGTTAAAGTTGTTCCAGGAAAGGAGGCCTTGATTCTTTGAGTGTGAGCTAGCTAATATATTGGGGTTGGTGATGAAGACTTTCTCTACCTCCTTGTTCTTTTTTGTTTATCTTCACCTAGCCCGACTGTCTGTGTTCAGTTAATCTCAAGGAGCTTTCTGTCGACACTGAACTGAGTTTCTTTTTATTTTCTTCCAAAATCATCTTTTGACTGTGAGCTCATCTTCTCTCCTTTCTCAAAAATACATTTGGGGAAAGCTCACCCCCATGCCTGTTTGTCAAGTCAGTGATTCACACACAGGAATACTGTAGCTCTGACCAACCCCGATCACTTCACAAAGCCACATTTGACGATTAAGACGATTTCTCAGATGACCAGCTTGTCCAGGATTCTGGGAACATTTTAAGCGACTAAAGTGAAGTCTGTGCTTCTGTCATTCCATCTCTAACCAACGACAAACTCCAGCCCCTTTTCACCAGTAGTATGTATTCACCTGTCTGCTCGCAGGTTTTTGTATGAGTTGCTACTAACAACATGACACATTTATGATTTTTTTTTAAACAAATGTAAGCAAAAATAATTTTATGACTATTATTAAGATATTTATTGCCTCCCTTTGTAAATAAAATGTGATGAGTTTTATTTGGCCTCGGTTAATAAAATGAGGACTATATTTTAAAAAAGGACCTATTTTATGTCTTTATTGCGCTGCGGAGAAAAGTAAAAGCACCTTTATGTCCCGATTCAGACTGGAATTTTATGATGTGCACATTGAATATCATACTGCCTTAAAGAGAAATGCAGGTAGCGATGGGTTGGACATGGAGTACATTCTCTCCTCAGCATACTGCCAAGGTATGCATTTTTATATACAAACCCAAAGTGTGAGGACTGCTTTTAAGGTCAGTGGTTTTCAAATTGAGAAAGGCCTATTGCAAGATCTCTTAAGGCTTTTTATATCACTGAGAGTTCACAGTCTGTGATTTTTTTAAACATTGATATCGTCACATGATTATAAAAGTATTTTTGGCAAAGAAAGATGTAACATTTTATCTTTCTAAGTGTTCTTTTTTTCCCAGTGTCAAAAACCAAGATAGACATGTCTTAATCAGATGGGATTAAATACTGCATCATAAACCAGTGGCATATAAGTCACAACACACACACACACACAAACATGATATTATTTGTAGAGAGTGAAGAAGATGATTAGAGATGTACCTTTGCTAACCTCTGAGCACTTAATGCTCCGTTCTCCAGACCAGTAAACATAATATTTTAGACGTTTTTCCATCTTTTAAAAGTGCTAAAGGAATGTGGAGAAGCATGTCTTATAATGCTGTGTGCTGGAATGATGTTTACAGTAACCGTCAGACTGAAAGATGGTGGCTTTGAAGGGAAAAAAATACTTTTGTTTAAATTCCTAGCAATGCTATCACCCCCAACAGTCCCCCATTCCGTCATGGGATTTTGGACGTCTGGCCTGCTTTTAAAGGTGGAAACATGGTGCTTGATGTGTGACCCAGTAATTCACCATTAACATAATGGATCAGCCCTGTTGGGGGTAGGGGCTGTTTCCCATATAAACTTTTAAAGTTTTGTCTTCGTTTTGCATCACTGGAGTTAAAATTAACCTAGGTTGAGGAATTTAATAAATGCAACTTTTAAAACCCTCCAAATTGTATTCACGAGAACAAGACACATTTCTTTTTTTTCCCATCCACATACTTCAAACTTGACCAAGCACAGCCAAACTGGGTATATTGACATTTAAAATGAGCACTGATGGTTTCCAAAGCGTTGGCCGATTCGCAATAAGGAGATGACATTTTTGCATAAGCCTCCCGCTAGGCTTTTCTCTGACTGGACCTTTGATCATTGGAGGCTAGATCGTCTTGGAACTGGACCAATACCTTCAAAATGAAACATAGAATTCCCTTTTGCAAAGCCCAGCCCCTTTTCAAAAGAGGTGGAATCTTTAAATGCAGTCCTGCTTGCCAAGTAGTTTATATTCTATTATTAGACGATCTCAGCTCACTGAAACAGTGCACAATGGATACAGTATGACCAGAGAAACTTTGTGGTTCTGCATAAGTTATACAAATTTTAGTGAAACAACCAAAATTGTTTCTTTGGCCTTGAGATCAGCAACCACACACTTAACAATTAGCCCTGTCAACAGAAATGTGTTCTGTTTGAGACATAAAACAAGTTTTGTCTCTGTGAATATTACTGAAATTATCCCTCAAGGTCAGTGAAAAAAAGCAAAACTCCAATGCCAAACAAAATAGAGTTCAAGCTAAAATATAACTTGTGCCATTAAATGGAGTTTCATGTCACGTCATTTACTGTCAAAACAGCATTGCTGCTACCACCCTTCTAACTCATGCTAAACGCTAAACCACAGTCGACTGGTTGCCTTTTATGACTGTGAAATCCACAGGGAAAACACTGATTCTCAAAGTATTTTTGAACACATGGCTGAGTTGTGTTTTTACAGGATTACAAATGTGCTTACTGTACATACAGTTTCTGGAAAGCCAGACCTCTTCTGCGTTCTCCTCATAACAACATGTGGCCAGCGTGTTATGAATAAGGGTCAAAGTAAAGGTCAGTAGGTGTAAAGTGTCAGCCTTACTCCATCTTGTTCCAACTCTAAGTGATCTTTTTAAAATCTTATTTGAACTCAACATTACAACCCCACCCCACAGACTCTCCACTGGTCTCAATTTGTATCTCCTGTGTTTACAAATGTTACCCCTCTAAATAAACCTTTAACAGCATCAGATTTAGCTGTTTTTCTGTGCTAGTTGAGGTATCTGAAAAACCTGTCAGTCAATTTGAGAGTGATGGCAGTTTAAGATCTTGTGTTGCAAACTTTGGTGATTGGGTGACTCTTGTTAGATTTCACATTGTGCCTTGAAACAAATCTTTAATGGGACATCCACACCAACTTTACACATGAAGATCAGTTAATTTGTTACGAGAAGTACTACACATCATATGAAAATAAAAATGACAGTTAGGGTTATCTCCATTTACCTTTGTGACTTCAAATTTGTAACAATTTTGGATTACAAAGTGGGCGTAAAGTTTTAACCATTCCTGTAAAACTTGCCTAACATGCCTATCCAAGGCATACACAAAGTAAATTAAAAGCTGTTCTTGAACCATTTGGAGTACATGTATGACCTTGGTCTCTTTTAAGATCCAATATAAGTTTGAACACACAAGTAGAAGGTTTTTATTTCTGCCTGAATATTTTTTATTGCAAACAGATGCCTGCAGACTATGTTGGGACTTATCAGCTGGAAAACACAATGTGACCACAGCACAAAGCCTTACCTAGTCCAAGTTCATATTTGAAAGTTTTTCTAAGGGTATGTTTAAATAAAAATAACCCTTGCTAACCATAGTAACATGTAAGTATAATTTGGGGCTCTAATGAAAGGTGATCCATATTATATTATATTATATTAAGTCTCTGTAAAACAATGGATATTTTTTAGGTAAAACAACTAGCCAGTACAAACACTTAAATAGCCCTTATATAAATCATTATATTCTAAAAGTTGTAAAATGCATAAATAGCCAAATCAAGAGTTATAGAGTAACTGCCATTCGTGTGAGTTAACCTGAGATGTAGCAGTTGGGAGGCGAGGCTAAAGGAAGCGCAGGTGTACTTGCTCCGAGATCCATAAGACCTATTGGGTTTGAGGCGGGGTTAAAGGAAAAGCTACTGCTAGCAGTACAATGCAGAAGCTATGTGGAAGAGCCAGGTAATTTTATACGCGGGGAGTCCAACTTTTGCATGTGCACATTTGAGCAACTTTTATAGGAATGAATGGTGCCCCGCCTGCAATGCTGTATCCAGCTTTCTTTATGCATCCATGGTCATCAGCAAGAAAGAAGGGGGGCACTTCCTTCCAGCACAGACTGTCATTGGTTATTGTAGCCTGTGAACAGTACATGGAAGCTCCTATTGGTGTCAAGTGAGGTGTCAATGAAAAGGTGTGTGCCAGTAGTTATGACAGAGAATACGGGAAAGAAAATGCACATCTGCCAGCTATTGTGAAACAATTCAACAGCAGTACATTGGGTATTTATTGATGCAATAATGTGTTTTGTACTAAATATTTTACTGTATTTGATCATCTGGACCTTTGCCAATGTAACAAGAATGTTTTTGTCAGAATAGTATCAATCTGTGGATTACTATGAGTCTTCATAGGTGAGTTTTCTCAACTTTGTAATAGTTTGTTTGTTGGTTGGTTGTCTGACAGAGACGCTGATCTCCTGTTTTGATTGTATCTTGAATGTGTTTGCATCAACTGAAGCACAAGAATCTTAGCTTTCTAAAGATATGTAGCATGAGTACCCACATCATCAAAGCAGTTGTGTACAAGCATAGTTCTGTACTTAAACATCCAAAACAGCCCTGCTGCATTTAACAGGTTGAAGGACATGGGTGTTACCAGGCAGGGACACCGCATTTTTAAAGCTTAACTCAATACAAAGGAATAAAAGTCAGGATATCTCATCCTCGGCTGCTTTGATTTTGACCGTTCTTTTTAAAATCTGTGTTTTGCAAGTTCCCCAACTCTATAGAAGTGCAATACTAAATTGCTTGAGTACCCTTTAAAATAAATGGATTATAACCCTATCTTTGGAAACCCCACCTACAGTTGAGACAGTTCTGGATTTGACTACATTAGGAATTGCATATACACTGATATGTCAATGGATTTGGCAGGTAAACTGATACTTCTGAGCTTAATTACTCATATCAATGACAGCTGATGAAGTATGCAGAAGTAAAATAAGAAATAAGCAGACGTCGATGTAGCAGCTGTATGGTGGTGGCAGCAAAGTTAAATTTGAAATTCTGCAAACAACTTATCTGACACTAGATGAACATTTTTCACATGCAAGAAGTGACATGCATAGATAAAATAAATTGTATATGTTGGACTATTCATACTTCTGCATTAAACCTTAAGTCTTGAATTAACTTAGGATATTATGCATTATTTTCCTAAGAAAAATCCTAAGTTGCAAAGGAAGTGTTGTGCTTTTCATTTCAAATAGCACTGACAATTGTTTGTTTAAAATAAATAGGGTGTTTAGAATGGCCAGTGACAGCCACTGTGGCTGAATAAACCAAGAAAAGACAAGCATAAACATGGAACAAGCCATATACCACATGCTGTTTGATTAACCAGATTTCTAAAATATGTCAAATAAATACTGTGCTTAAACACAGTGATCACATGGTGCCAAAGAGGGGGCCAAAATAAAACAACTGTCCTATTATTTTCATTTATTACCTGCTGCATTGTTGTGCCCGTTGGGTAATGTTGCAGGAAATGAAGGGACACACAGAAATGAACCCAAGAATCCACATGTAAACATAAAATCTGCATCTCTCTTTCACATTTACAGAAACACACACAGGCGCTCCAGCCAGGCCTGGTCCCAGCAACAGATGCCAGGTGACACAGCTCATTAACTTCTCCTTTCTCCTATTCTTTTGGCTGCTCATTGTCTTGAGATATGAGATGAGCCTTTGTTGAGAATTTTGCCCCCTTTTCTCTCGGCCAGGCAGGGCCCATAATTAGTGCTTTGCGCTGGGCGTACTTTCTCACAGGGCTACGACACAATTAATCAGCACTTTCCCACCAATGGGCAGGAGCCGCTTGATTCTATCAAGGCCACATTTTTAAGTTGTGACGCCTTTTTTCAGTAATGGAAATATCAAGACACAACAATGATTTTTAAGAATAGATGCTACATATTGTAGGCTGCCAAATTAAAGGATTCATTACATCATTTTATCCATTAGGTATGGTAATTATTTGAAAGTAATTTTTATGGTTTGTTTAAGTCTTTTTCAGTGCCAGATTTTGTGGTTTTTGAAAATTACATTAGTTCAGCAAACGGCATCTTACCTGACATCCGAGCAGTGATAGTGTGTTAGTGATGTATGGAGTGCTTCATTTGATTTGTCTTCTAATGTAGGGGTTCAAACTGATGGCACTATGTGACTTTAAGCTTGTTGGTTGGTTTTTATCAGAACCATGGGGCTGCCAAGGCTCTGAATAGTGACAATATGTGTGTGTCTCTCTGTGTGTGAGAGTGTATATATATTAAAGAGTAATAAAGAAAAAAAATGAATTACGTGACTAGCTTAAGAATATACAGTACACTACTTAGTTACCCAATCAATCAATCAAATGCATGATTTTTCTAGCACAGTTTGAATGAAAAGTGTATTCAAAACCCACTGATACAAATTTAAAAAGAACAAATTGAATGAATGGATAAAAATACATTGACAGCTTCTAACCACATCAAAAGGTCAGAAGGAGCCAGACAAAAGTAAAATGTCACACAGGTGTGCGATCTGACATCTGTATGAGACAAAGACAGTGACTTTAAATCATCATTAACAAACTGCCTGATGAGTCAATGTGAGTGTAGTACTTAATATATATATATTTTGTTTTCCAATGTCTATGAGTATGCAGCTCTACTACTTCAACATTATGATCTTATTTTTAATCAAATATTCAATAGTGAACACAAGTAGCGAGATGTTAAAAAATGATTAGCACTTGCTGCCCAACATGAAAGCTTTCTGACATCTTTCATATGATTATAAACAAAACATGAAGTTTTAATCTAATCTTATAGACACATCTACAATTGTGTTTCATGTCTTGACAGAAACAGAGAGACATTTTGTAAAATTAATCTAAAGCAACATTAAACATGTTCATCAAAAACTGGATGAATCCTGCTGGTCTAAACATGTGATATTAGTTACATTACAAAACAGGTCAATCTGTTGAAATTATTTTTTTCTGAGGTAAAATCCACCGCTCTGCCACCCAGAAAGAAATAATCTTACAATCCATTCATTCAT
Source organism: Nannoperca obscura (assembly GCA_036024295.1). Lineage (NCBI taxonomy): Eukaryota > Metazoa > Chordata > Actinopteri > Centrarchiformes > Percichthyidae > Nannoperca > Nannoperca obscura. Next base: position 11,711 of record JAVQJL010019311.1, on the reverse strand, counting down.
TTCATATTTGCTTCCTGTATTTAGTTTTGTTTCCTGCAATTTTACTTTACTTTAGTTTATGTCTGTTGTTGCACATGTTTTATTGTTTGTTTGTTTGTTTGTTGTACTGTTTTTATGGTCTTATTGTTAAAAAATGTTTCTCTTGTGAAGCACTTTTGATCTTGCTCTGTGAAAGGTGATATAGTAAACTTTTCTTACTTATTTACATATTAAAATGAATTCCACATTACAATTAAATGCAAGGTTTCAGGAAAGGAGTGTAGTGTAACATGCCTCAAAGTCTTTTTGTTTTTGATTATTACAGTTTTGTTACAGCATATGATGCATACTGTACTCAGTGGTACTGTCCTGAGAGGAAACGGGATGTTCACAGTGGGGAGGACCCCCTGGTCACTGCTCCAGGGCCCCCTGGTAGGCTAGTACGGCCACAGGAAGCTCTGAGTCTGCACAAAGTCCAAAAGATAGAAAACAGAATACATAATTTGGCCTGCCTACAACAACATGGCAAAGAAGAAACAACTGTATTATCCTACAGACCAAACCCAGACCATTTAGTCCCCCTGTAGGATTAAAACAAACGCAATGTAAAAATTGGGTCTGTGTATACGAGAGAGAGGAGAAAGAACAGTAGGAAACCAAAGAAAAAAGAAAAAAAAACACTCAAGCAGACCTTTCACCTGAGGTCGAATCACAGGTCCTCTGCTGCTAATCTGACATATGTTTTCATGAGCCAAGACAAGCAACCCTGCCATGGTGGCCGCTCTCCAAAACTAATGATGTCAAGTGATTCCCTCTAACAGAATCCCTTTTAAAACAGAATGAAAGAGGAAGAGAGGGAGGGAAGTGTTGGGGGCTCTGGGGGTCCAGAGAGGGGATGCAGTTGAAGAGTAGAGGGGGACAGGTTGGAGCAAAGAAGAAGACTGACATGATCCCCAGACATTGTCAAAAAACTCAACTTGGTGCTAGCTCAAAGACCCTACCAGCTACTTCCCTTGCCAAATCTTACCCCTCGCCCCTATCATATCATTGTACAAAGAGAAAAGGGCTCACTTTTTATTTACGCCGTTGTTATTGCCAGAATATTGCTTTTAATTGCTGTCCTGGATTCCCTGCTGCGGTATAGGATGAGTCTGAGACGATTACTCAAAGTAATGGAGCATAATGATGTCTGGGAATGGCCCCTGAAGCTCAGGTCAGGGGTTGGACAATGTGAACATTCAGCTACTTAGCTTCCTTTGCAACTTTGTGACAAAATCTGTTTGCCCAACACCAATTAAGATGCCTCTGTGAGCGCTCTGGTCAATGGGTTTGACGGAGGGGGTCGTCCAACGAGTTGACATGTCCCTGAGCACGAACAAGCTGGCCTGTGTCCTCGCCTCAATAATTGGTGTCCCTTGCAACGTGCCGCTTCCCAGGGCTGTCCTTTGTGTCCCTATGGCAGTCCTAAATGAGGGGAGTCAGGGCTTTAATGGGAGTCCTGTTAGTTTTAAACAAACACAGGGTGACCCCCTACTGTTCAGCATGTTGCATAGAACAGCTGGGAGTCCACGGGGCTCTCACTCGGGAGCCGGCTACCCTCATGGGGGCCCAAGGGCCCACTGCCCACACCCCATTGTGTCTCTGATGACGTCCTCTCAGGAGCTCGACACTAATTCTGTGTTCACACCGCTAGCAGCTATATCGGCATTCTACTTTTCAGTGGCCTGATTGCAAGGTGTGGTGCCAGCGGAGTCACAGAGAGAAACGGAATGTCATGCAGTACTGGTATGTGATTGGCTGCTAGAGGGAAATGTCTACCAAAGGTTTACTGTCAGACAAGGGAAAAGGATGATTGTAGTGAGCAAGAGCTGGGGCTCAAACTGAAATAACAGGATGTTCCAAAATATGTAGCTGGATTCATGGACAGATTAATGAACGGGCCAACAAGGCTCAGACTCAGGGGCACAAGGGGTCAAGGGACCTAAAGGCCCACTGTTATTAATATTTCTCGATTCAAAATGTCCTGATAATGAATTTCTGCTAATTGTGATGCTTTGATATAATTTTGACAGTGTTTTGTATAATATTGATGGGGATTGGTGCAGTGTACAGGTGCAGTTTTCAACAAACAGCCAAACTACAGGAAAATACTGAAAAATGCCAGAAAAGGATGTGCCACAACCATGAACGATGGTCATTTTCCTACAGATAATAAGATAATGTTATCTTATTATCTGTTCATGGCAGCATTCTATGTTATTTTAATAATAGATTGTAAGTAGCACATTAAAAGCTGCAATACATGGCTTTTTGCCTCGAGACAGGAAATTTATTGTTAACTCTGCCTCGGTCAAGTTCATGCCCCAATACTTGTCAGTCATCTTGATGACCTGACTGTTTTTACACAACATCTAGCTTGAGGCTTAGGGAGCATGTAACTGTGAGGCAGCAGACAGAAAGCAAACATAACGACAACAGAAAATGTTAAAGTCCTGTTGATGTTTTTTCAAAAAGGACATATATATATTTAAAGTTCAATTTCCCTTTTTAGTGTGCAAACTTTGCACACTTGAGCTTTAATTATTCTTTCCATCATCTTGAATTTCAACATTTAAGCTCCTTGATTAGCTGGGAAAAGAACATCATGGCTCCCCGTCTGAATTTCATTGAGAAAGCAGGGACAATTTGTCAATGGGCTCTTGAGTGCAGTGTTGATGTTGTGCAGCTAATGTGTTTGCGCTGGCTGTGATAGAGGGGATTAGCTCCTTTGTGGTGGTCCTGTGGGACCGCAGACTACTGGACTTTGAAAGCATATTTGCCAACTTAGTCACAGGCAAATCAAAGCCTGTGAAAAATGGTTCCCTCAGCACCTAGTTGACTGGTTGACCTCTGTTTCGGAAAAGGTACAAGCATAAATACACACACACACACACACAGAGCCTCATCAGAGCCTGTACCTCATAGTGTTTGTAGAGTGGCTGAGGGTCAAGGTGACAAATGGTAAACACCAAATAAATCTTCTCTAAGGTGAGCAACAACCTTCCTCCTCTGATCATTGGACACTTCTAACCAACAACAGTTTTTCTCCTATTGGTATTTGTTCTGCTGCCATACATCTCAAACCAACATTTATATACAACTTTAACTAGTTTTACAACTGCTGTATACGTCATATATATAATTTGATAATTTGAAGTATCATTTTGGAGGGACAAAAATATTTGTGTTTTACAAAAAATGAATACAAAAATAAAAATATTGCATGAATCCAATCAATACAAGAAAAATGTGAAAATATTACCATTTGTTTCAAATATCAAAATAATCATAAAATTTTAATCAACATACATTATGCTTTAAAGAATCAAACTCAAACTCACTCACTCTATAATTAATAATAATAAAAACTAAATGCTTCATCCACAGTTTTCTCAAAAGAGAAGAAGAGTGTTCTTTTCCACATCTTTTCATTCCCCATCACTAACCTTAACCTGCACTGTGACAAGCACTGTAACATAAGCCTCCACACCCACCCACAAACACTCATATATGACCTCTGCAATGCCCCTGCCAGAGTGTTTACAGTAAACTGAACCAGTTCTAAGTGTACCCCACAAAGGACCCTGCAGTCTTTGTTTTCTAGTACACTCCCAGGAGACTCAGCGAGAATGAAACAGAGATATGAGCAGGTAGAGTTACCTCTTAATGAAAAGTATCAACACCACCAATCATAGCACTTCGCTACGACCAGACGAACTCTGGGAGGGTGAGAATGAAGAAAGTGGCTAACATAACAGAATAGCTATTCATCTACAGTGATCAGTCCTGAGTGAAAAGGTGTTTGAGAAAAAAATGCATAAGACGTAAGTCACGTCACGTAACCTTACTAAAGTAGTTATTTTAAACCAAACCATTAACTTTTTCTAAATCTGATCAAGAAGTTTTAGTGCCTAAATCTATCCAAACTGTGACCAACTCACAATGTTAAACACGTGACGCCTCATATCTCCAGTAGGGGTGCTAATTGTAACATGTAAAGTAAAAGACGTCACTCATTCTCAAGAACCCACAGACTTATCACCCAACTCTGCAGTTCCTCTCAGCTCTACGGAGCATTATAGCATCTTTCAGCTCATTGTTTGGGTTCATGGTGAAAAACCCTCATCAACCTAAATTCTAGCTGAAGCAGGCAGCTGTTTTCAGCAACAAAAGAAAAATCACTGACTCACAGTACGCCACATGCCCAGCACCACACATTAGACACACATTAGTGTTCAACTGGCTGGTGAACGTAGTGGAGAATTTAGTAGCCAAAGAGCGTGATATTTCCCTCAGGAGTTAGGTGGTGACCAAAAAAGAGCTACAAGGAGAATGTCTGCTGTGAGGTGGTAATAGTCAGTGTTGCAAGTAGCCCAAACAATCAGTTAATCCTGCTTTAACCTTTATTTTATCAGTGTAGTATTTAAAGATCTGGGGCCGGTTGCACAAAATACTTTGCGTTAAAATTTTCCTTAAAGTCAGAGTTTAAGTTTCCTCAAAATATTGGTTGCACAAAACACCCTTTATTCTTCTCCTTAAAATTTCCTTAATACTTAAACATTTAAGGTTTTCTTCTTGGTCTTATACTATACTAGGATTCCCGCAAAGTTAGTTAAACCGTTGCACAAAAGAACTTAGCCACCAAGTAAGAAAATAAACTTAAGATACCTCTGACTATTTTAACAGCAACATAACAGAGTTCCAGAATCAGAATCAGAAATCTTTTAATAGTCTTGCAATGGAGAAATTTACATTGTTGCAACAAAAGTGCACAGTGCAGGAGAGAGAAAAATAAAATCAAAATAAAAGTAAAAAAATATAAATAAGTAACATATGTTCACGACAATAAATAAAGAAAATGAACACATCCTGAGAAGAGTGTTCCACGACCGAGAGAATCCAATAGATACACTTAACTATGAGCAAGTGATTTTACACTATATGTCACGATCCCTGATCTTGGTTTTCTGTTTCCTGTTTTATTTTGGTAATTCCTTTCTGTCTCCCTGAGTTCCTGTCTTTGTCTGGTTTCCCTCCCTTTTTGATTAGTCACCTGGGCCTTAGACTCACCTGTTTCTGTTTTCCTCGTTTACGTCTTGTCTATTTAGTCCGGTTTCCTTCGTTCTGTCTCTGTTCCGAGCGTTTGAGTTCCTGCGTTTGGTGCCCAAGCGTTTTGCTGTCCTGCATTTCTATTGAGTTTAATATAAGTATTTGACTGTTCCTCCTCGGCCGACGTCTGCTTTTTGGGTCCCCGTTCCTCCGAGTGTGACAGATGTCACATAAACCATATACTGATTCCACCAGCTCCACAGATAACAAACTGGCATGCTTAAATAAAGCTGTGTGCGAGAATTACTTCATAATCGCACATGGGGTAAACAGAGAAAATGTAACAACGCCACAGTAAACTAGTTAAACCAGTTTTTAGAAGACCTGAGACACAAGCTGAACCTTGTGAATACATATATTTTGTAGAAATATAATGCTCCTCAAATTCTTATGAATTACATTACATTTTGCAGACGCTTTTATCCAAAGCGACTTCCAAATAAGAAGTTTACATAAAGGGCATAGAACCATGATGGAAAACAACAAGATGTCTCATCAGACTTGTAAGGGCTGGTGATGAATCACAAGTGCTGTAAGTAAGTACATCGCTGCCAGTGGCAGAATCAAAGAGCATTAAATCTAAGAACCAATGATCTTTGTACATTATTAAATACAATACATTCAAACTAGAAATACCATTCCACTATAGTATTGTGCAATATGCTATATCATGCACTATAGGCACTAATAAGAAATTGTGTTGAGCTAAGTTCCAGGCTTCATGTTTTTCATTGCTCTTTTTTTGTCACCTCCAGTCCAGGGTGTCACAAATCTCCAGGGATGCAAAACTCCAGGTCCCAACTAATACTTAGTACCAATCTGATACCAATGCTCTCTTATTCCTGAATTTAAAAAAGAAGAGTATACTTCACTGCAATTTTTATGTAACGTAACATATCCAATTGAACCAGCTTATGAATGTTGCAGGACTTTTGATGGTCTGAAGTGGTATTTAATGGTTATATCCTACTGGTAGGGCACTTGAGGGGTCGTCACTGCCCTCACCACCCTGTCTTGCCTTGTCTATATATCCCCTTTCCCATGGCCCAGTGTGTTAATCCCTAATGCCCAATATACAAGCAGCATCCCACTCATAGAGTATACTACTACTTATATAGTACTACTACTTGAGTAGCTAGTAGCTAGTTGTCCAAGCTTAACCAGTGTATGGTTTGGCTGCATGTTTTGTCAGCAGGGGCCAGCATTGATCATACTTTAGCTAGGAATGGTCTTGGATACATTTTGAGCACATAATTATCCAGCAACATCAGACCATCTCTGTCCTGACAGCTTTAGCTCCTCTAGTTTGATGTTTCATCCACAGTTTTATGCCAGACTTTATGATATGTTGTCAGATGAATAATTCTCCACATATAATCGACCTGTGCAAACAGTTACAAAAAGTATAAAACGAAGGTGAATAAAGATATGGTGAAAAAGTCTGCCAAAAAGAAACAGACTTGAAACAGCCCTGGCCCTCTGTCACAAGCCATACAAAAAGTAAGAAGTATATTAGAAATATATGTAGAAATACAATGTGTATGAGTATGGCATTTCAGCCAGCTTTGTATGATCGCAACATGAAAGCATTCCTCCTTGCACTCAAACTTCAGTTCCCTTTTTTTAGATTTCTTTAGAGGTTCTACAAGTTTATTGGAGAAAAAATAACTCTTAAAGAATCATTAATGTGAGAGTGACGGAATAGAGTAATGAACATTTCACTGTGTTGTAGAATAGTTTCATCTGTGTTATCAAAGGATCTTAGTGACATTGTCAATATAGGGTCTTTTAACGTCCGTGCTACAGTCCAACCAACATTTCTTATCAGATAAAAGTGACTTGATTTGGCTCAGTCCACCTCCCATCAGAGACCCTCTAAGTCGCACTTTCTGTCTTTTTCCTCTCTTTCAAAACACACTAGGCAATGTCTCACAGAAACAATGGGGGCTCTATGGATTTCATCTAGGAGGAGGCCTCTCCTTCCCTGTTTCATCTGTGGGTTTAAAAGCTTCTGTTCAGGCTTTGGGGGACTGCTACTTCTCATCATCCCAGACAGGTCTCTGGTGTCCGTTGCTCTGCATTATTATTGGGATGAGTTAGCAATGTTGCAGCTCAAACATACTGTATGGGGAGAAAATCTCCAGGCTCGCAATTACAGCAGTGATGATAGTGGTGAGGATGATGAGGAGGAGGAATCAGAGGAGATGGAAAAGCCATTCAAATGGAAGTTATAATGATGAGTGGACAAATAGGGATTGTATTTAAAGGAATAGTTCAACATTTTGGGAAATACGCTCATTTGCATTCTTGCCGAGAGTTAAATGAGAATCTTTACCACTCTCATGTTTGTATGGTAATTATGAAGCTACAGCCAGCAGCTCTGTCCAAAGGTAATACAATCCGCTTACCAACACCTAACAAGCTCACTAATTAACACACTATTGAGTCGTGAAGTGGGAGGAGCTATTTCCAGCACCCTTGGTTTACAGAAGTTCCATAGAACTTTGGGAGACAGGTTAACTACTACTCTTATGGTTCTTATCGGCAAGAAAAATCAAATCAGTGAGCTTAAAATTCTGTTATGTGTGCTAACCACGAGCTGCAGCTAAAGTTAATTCACTTTTGGATTCTGAGTCAATTTTGAATGCATTTGCAACCAGGGACCTGTGTTTTGTTCCCAACTGCAAAAAGAAGTGTTTTAAATTCACTACTGCTCTGATTCGTGGCTCTATATCTGGCTTTGTATTCATAGCAATAGCGACCAAGGCTCATGAGTATTGTCGTATTTTAAGCTGGCCCCCTGCCAAAATGACAGAGAAAACATAATTTCTCATAATGAAATAATTAACACTGATAGCTATAACATAAACCTACAGGGTGGTTACAATATCCAGGATGTTATGTTTGTCATACACTGGCTTGCCAGATTTTGTTACCTTTGGAATGATCCAGTTTCCCCCTTTTTCCCGTCATTGTGCTAAGCTAAGCTAACAGCTTCATATTTAGTGTACAGAAATGAGAGTGGTATTCAATTCAATTCAATTTTATTTATATAGCGCCATATCATAACAAAGTTATCTCAGGGCACTCAATCACATGGAGCCGGTCGAGACCAACTTCCACACGGTATCAATCCTCTTACCCAACTCTCTGCAAGTAAAGTGAATAAGTGTATTTACCAAAATATTAAACAATTTCTCCAAGAAATAATTACAAATTACCATACACTGGACTCACAATCCTCTGAAACTGTATGTATTGTAACTGCTTGAGAGCTTCTGGCCCATCAAGACCACACCTCTGGGCTTTGGCCACATTTCACATGTAATCACATGTGATCCTTGAAAAGAAAAGCCTGAGGGAAGCCAGTTGATCTGAAGACACATCTGGACACTGTGACAGCTTGAGAGTGTACAATACCAGAAGGATTTGTGCCATCAGATTATATTACTGATTACACATGACACTGCCACTGAACAAGGCAAGATCCCATGAGACATAAACCATGACACATGACACAACTGCTGCTTTGGTGCACCTGCTGCATGATGCAAACCTGGTGAGTCTAAAATGTTGCTTTGAATTCAGTGCAAAAGTATAAAAAGTACCAACATGCAGGGTCAAAAGGGTTGCAACTGAAAGATGCGCTCCAAATAAATCACTACCTGCCCATTCCCGTGACACAGGGCAATGTCCCATTTAGCTTGTTAGACTACAGAAACCAGTCAACATGCAGGTAAAAAATAAAGCAAACAGAGAAGGGGAAGAAATCAATACACAGAGAGAAAAATGAAGACAAAGACAATGCTGTCACATGTCCAGTAAGCCAAAGCCACTCAAATACTTCAGTTGGTTAAGACTGCAGTTTTTTAATTATTCCATGTAGTCTATCTGAGTGGGAAAGGAAATACACTCCCAGTTCTGGAGTTTTGATGATAACAGAGAGCCTTTCCATTATCTCTACTCTACCAACTCTATGTAAATCTCATTCCTCTCCTTCCCTGTGCCTTCTTGTGATGACCAGCCTGCACTGCGAGGGCTAAATCTGAAAGGCAGCTGGCAGTTTATGCTCAATGAGTGAACAAAGATCTGCAGCAATTAAGTGTGCCTTACAATCTGTGCTTATTCTGCTGATTACAGGCATTATCATTGAGGTAAATATGGTTTGAGAAATTAGAGGAGGACTCTGGGAAACTCATCATACGGCTTCATGTAGCATTAGCGTGCTTTTAATTAGTTTTCCTCACAGTGGAATCATAGCATTGCTGGGAGCATTTGTCTGTTGACTTGACAGATTAACTGTTCTTATCTGATGCAGGGCTGCTGGGTAAAGACTGGCCAAAGCATACATCACCATTGATAAGAATCTAATGCACAAGGCTGGATAGTAAATGTCTACAAGCTGTAGACATTTATTCTCCATGTATGTCTCCCAGTAACACATATAAGGATATACATCACCATGATGATCTCTATTAAATGATGTCCTGACCTTCACACTCATTTCACTCTTCTAACTGTCTTTAAACTCTCCCATGAGCCCAATTTAAAGTTGTAGTTTGCTTTTAGAGCTTGACCACATCTGGAATACTTGAATGCCCCCACTCTTCTAAAGTGAGTACAATCTCCCAAAAAAATATGGCCCTGGGGGAAAAACAATCAACGATTAAGTAGATTGTGTGGTCAAGCACAACTTGTTAACCTCCTAACACTCATTCACGTCAACTAAGAGCATCATCTATGCACTGGTGCACCAGCAGCTTGCACAGGCAGAAATAATTGAAAGCATCAGAATTAAGGAGGGAGACGAACACACGCACTGATGCGCGCGCGTATAGACAGACACACACACACACACAGACACACAGTCTCTGTATTTGGCTGTTCAGTATCGCCGAGATAAGCCTGAAACTGTTGACTATGCGTGACAGGTTATTGGATATTTTCTGACTTTTTCGGGAAAAAGACATCACTTTAGACTCCAAAGTTTACATCGTCAGTGGTCTTTCTCATCCAGCATCAGAGCACGCTCTATTCAAACGTGCGCTGATGAGAAAAAGCGCACGAAAAGACAACACACGTCTCCAAAATGTGAGGCTGTACCACCGTAATTTGATGAAGAAAAGCAGCCAGTCTAATGAAGTTAAAACTTTACCTGTAACTGCCGATCTCCGCGAGCACGTTATATATGACAGCGCATCCTGGAAATATGAGTCCGTAGCGTTAAGAGTTTCCCCTCAGATCTGTGTGGTTGGAGCCGTGACTTCCATCCAGTTAAAGACAGCACCTGCTGATCCGCGCATACATATGCCCGCACAAACAACTGGTTGTGCTCTGTCAGCAGATTTCCATTAACCACTATGGGTGGACGCGCCGCTGCGCAATGACGCACGCCATGGACTCGCAGCTGATTTGGAGTCTCCAATGCTACCCGAAATGAATGCCTAGAATATCTGTCGTGATGATGCTGTGCGTTACCATGTCATTACAGTATGAGGGAAAACGACATATTTTATACCACAACTAAAACCACGGAGGAGTTTTTCTTTTTATAACATGAGACAAAGATTTGCCTCAGCGAGCATTTAGTAAACATTTGTTTCCAAACCTCTAGATCGATTTACATCTATCAAATCAAAGAGCTCGTTGTGGAATAATGGGGTATATTGTGACACACAATACATGCACTATGTTGTCATTCCATCTCTATTTTGGTACTCTGAAGAAATCAAGTGACAATAATCCTGTCAGTGCACGTTTAACGCTTAGCAGCAGCACTAAGGCTCTTATACTTTCTAATCAGCTTCACGGAGAAAAAAAATAGGTTGCACTATAAATTCAGGAAAGGAGGCTCAGTGGCAACAAGCCAAAATGGAGGACCTTGTGCCAAGGTGTGTGTCCCTAATGGATGGTGCTGGACAACCTCAGGCCTTACCTCTTTGTCTCTGCGTGGGTGTAACGCCAACACTTCCAACCAAAACGCCCCAAGGGGAGTGTGGGGCGGTCAGTCAGGCAGCAGCTGATCCGATCTCAGCTCACATTTGTGGCAAAAGTGTTGGAGCAAAGTTAGTTCATGGTAGGGCAGGACAACCATATAGTGGATATAGAAAGACCACCATTCAAGTAGAGGAGGGTCAAAGCCCTTTTTGACCTAATTTTGACCTAATTAGGAGGCCCTAATTTGCCTCCAGAGATTTTCTGGAGGCAAATTAGGTCTATTTTTTCAGATATTGTTTGTCTTCATGTTAATAACTTCACAATGTAAACTCCTTTACAAATTATTGAAATGAAAGAACCTGAGTGGGGAAATGACTCTTTGTCCAACTGTTCACAACTTGTAGACAGTGATTGATTGGTTTTAAGAGGTCAGAAGCTGTAAGTCATAGGAACCAATGTCTAAGGATAATTACAACACAGGTTAACTGTTTAGGGAGCTAAAAATGCAAGTGAGAAAATAGTCACTTTTACAGATACACTACCGTTCAAAAGTTTGGGGTCACCCAAACAATTTTGTGTTTTCCATGAAAAGTCACACTTATTCACCACCATACGTTGTGAAATGAATAGAAAATAGAGTCAAGACA
>JAVQJL010019308.1:0-45952 GCA_036024295.1 Nannoperca obscura | reverse complement strand
CCCCCCCCCCCCCCCCCCCCCCCCCCCCCCCCCCCCCCCCCCCCCCCCCCCCCCCCCCCCCCCCCCCCCCCGTCGGGGGGTCTAATCTGTATTCTGGCCCTGTTTGGTGAAACACACACGGGTGGTATTCATACAAAGGGCATGAGCCCTCGGTGTAAGCAACATCCTCACATCACGGGTTAACAGCAAACTCTACAACCGTGTTATATGAGGAGACACAGTGTAAAATCTTAAACAGGCACACATGCACATGCAAATTAAATTCACCAAACAAGCTTGACAAGTTTTGATCTTAAATTTCCTTTTTCAGTGAACAACAAAACAATAGCAGCTAATGACGGGAAACTGAGACACTGGATCCATGGCGGTCCCTTAATTTTCTTAATGGCCGTCTTGTCATGTGGATTGGCAGTAAAGCAACAGTGAGTCAGGTCTGGACAATTTCTGGTTATTCCATAGAGTGGAGGATTGCCTTGATGATGCCAGGTTTCACAAAGGGTACAGTATTATCCCCAGCAGCTGGCACAGCTTAGCACTGGCTTGCGTCAAAACAGCTGCCGCAGGTAGGCACCCTGGGAAGCTGAGTGTGTCTTTGGAGGTCTGATGTTTGAGCACAGCAGCAGAGTGCAACAGCAGGTTGTTCTCAGTGGGTTTACAGACCATCATGTCCTCTGATTTCAGCTGTCTGTGGAGGGGCACTGTTGCAATGCTCAAAACACCTGCCTCATTATATAATCTCACTTTCTCCTCCTGCTGGAAGCCCTTCAACTTTTGCGCATAGTGAAAGAGTTTAGGCTATTTGACTGAGCATATAAAAGTGGCATAGGAATCATGCAACAGTAAAGCAGGTTTGGGTAGTATACTTGATATATAACAGTGATTCGTGGTTGTGTTTAGGCGTTTGCAGCAATTAGATAAATGTTAGAGAAAGACTGTGGTCTTGGTTAAAGATTCAAAAACTCAAAAGTGACTTGAAGCATGAAACTGTACATTTTTAATTTATTAACATTTAAGCAAAACCACAATCTTTCCCTATGAATGTGAGAGAATCAGAATGCAAATCCTGGTCTTTGGTGCTGTGCTTCGTACGCCCACCATCCAGCCCAACCACCTCTTTGACTGCTGTGCATTTGAAAAATCTTAATGAACATAATCCTTTAAAATGTATGTGACAGAACACAAGTATATAAACATAACTCCTAGGAGGCTGTTTAAGCATGTTGGGTAGTTTGTTATGTTGGGTTATAGTTAGGATGTGCACACGCGCGCACACACACACACACACACACACACGGTATACTACAATACAGTTTACCAGCATCACAAGCTGCAGCCTCCAAAACTATCAGTTATATGAACACCTCTCAAGAAGAAGTGAACATTATAATCTTCATAAAAAGGGAGGATTTATTACAGAACAGCCACTGTGTTCTATCTGCATACTTTGGGAGTTTATGAAAGTCCGATTGTAACCCAGCAGCATTACCCAAGTCAGAGCACAAGTCACACCATAGCACTATGTTCAGGGTACACGGATGATTAAATCCTTGTCTCATACCAGCAATGCTTTGTATTCTAGTTCTCTCTTTATGCATTCTGTGATAACAGCTCCCATAAAACTGATATAGTTTGCAGAATAAAACAGGAAACAAGAGAGAACTGAGACACACCTATCTCCTTCTGGTACTGCAAGTGTGTCCTGCAGATACACACTTCCAATCCCTATGACTAATAAATCCCACCTCTCTTGTCAAAATGAAAAAGAGGATAAACCAAAGATTCTCTTTAAAAACTGGCTGTCCATGTAGAAACAGAATATTACAGTAACTCTCTCTTGTAACATCCAACATTGTTAATGTTATTAGTCATTACACTCTCAGTTAAATTTTATGGTGAAATGCTGCAACCGTCTTGGATGTTAAAACAGTTTGACAGGACAGGCTGTTAACCAGCCATTCAAGCATTTGTTATTGTGGAACTAAAGTAAAAAATGTTCTGCCATTTTTAGCACTTTTTTAACATACTATACCTCTTGCACAAGCTTACAATATATTAGGAACTCCACAATAAATCAACAGCAATCAGTTATGTGTGTCTAGAGCATTCCTCAGGTTTATGAGCATCATGGATGCCTTTAAAATGTATAAACTAAGGGATTTGATTGAATATTCACAAAGTTAGTATTCAGAATGTAAATGGAAAGAGGCATTAGGAGCAGTCATCTTTGAATATCTGCTACATTACTGCAAACTTGTACACTCTGGCCAATTCTTGAACTTGGTCAGTTTCCCTCTTTCTCAGTGGGAGTGAGTCATCATTTTATTTTTATCATTGTGAAGGAGAAACCCCCTGCTGACTCCCTCAGGTTGGACTCCTCAGGAAACATCACACAGGAAGAAGAGAGAGAAAGGGCTCCTCCCTGTGGCGAGGCTACATCTGTCCATCTCAATGAGAGAGTGAGAGACTCCTCCATAGCAACAGTCCTACATAGCAACAGTCTCTTTGAATAAAGATAGTCTTGGATGCCATTCAGAGAGTATCTTGTATCTTCAATTTTTAGAAACAGAGGACATTGTAAAAGGAGTATTGTATCCAGGCTGCTTAGCATAGCTTCAGTGTGCTCTTTTGCTTCATATCTGTTTTTAGTGGCTGCATACTGTTACATTGTAGAAGTATGAGATTCACTCCAACTTCAGGCTACCAGGGAACATTACCAATTTATTCTAGGCAGGGAAAGAAAACTGAAGAGCAAAAAATGGGAAGTCTACTTAGAACAGAAACAGCCAGCGACTGAAGATCTGCATTTGAATAACAACACCTCTTAGCCTCCTGCAGTAGAAACACCTCAACCAAGAATTTGTCACTCACCATTTGAACTTTTCCTTCGTCATTTCCACACTCCGTATGATGAATCATTCAAAACCCAGAGCTCGAAATGAGACCAGACAGGGCAGAAAACTTGCCTCACATTGAGCTTGCTGCAGCCAGTCCAAGTCCAATTTCAGTCCAACAATGCAATACTTTGATCAGTCTATACGGCTGATTTAGGTTGTCACTACTAACTGTCTATCACTCCTACGCAGGAGCAGTCTCGAGCTGAGCACGCTGGGATTGGGATATGCCAGGAAATCAGGGAGTAGGGTGATAACTCAACGGTGGCTGACTTCCACATTAAAAATGTACATCAAGCCAAAAAATTTGCTGGCAACATTGTCAGTCATGTAGTAAGATAGTATGTTTGGTCACGAGGTAGTGTCAATGTATCTCTTCTAGAATAGCAGAGCTGCTGATAATCTATATTTGTTACTGACAAGAACAAAAAGAAAAAATCAAAACCAACAATGAAATGATTAAGTACTGCCTGTGTAGCAAAAGCCCAATATACTGTGATGTAGCTTATACCTCTATGCCAAAGACCTCCATTCTGGTCCCAAAACTATGAGAAATACATAAATGAGCCATACAGTTGCGCTATAGGTAACATGTTCCTTCATTATGATGAACATGGGCACTGTAATTTATTTCCCACATGGACTGTTCTGGTGCTCGCTAGAGCAGTAAATCTGCTGTTGAATATAGTCCAAATTCACTATCTACTTTTGTTTGAGTAATGTTTGGTGAATACTACAGTGGCAAAATGTTTAAGGGAATCATTTAGCCTTTTTTAAATGAAAGTATATATCCGTAACCTATTTTTAAATATTTACTTCCTTAGTAAAAAGAAATGCGCTTGGGTCTGAAAACCACAGGCAGGATAGGGAAGTCAAAAAGTATTGAGAGGAATTAAGGCCTTGTTGGTTTTGGGCCGTTCATGGGATTTGTTGACATAAGAGAAATTTACAATATTCCGATAGAAAAATTGCCTGCACATAAAAAATAAAATAAAAACATAAAAGAGGCTCTTCAAATGCAAAATAAACTCCCAACAAACGTTTATTCTATCTGCCAAAGGTGACACAATATGAAAAAGAAAAGAGTTCCACTCCACACATGAAAGTGCATACTTTGACCAGCGCTGTCTGTCATCTAGACATGAGTCTTTTTAATGCTGCACAGCTCAATGAGGAGACAATCCTCCCGTCTCTCACTGTCACATATTAGCTTTGTTGCTCTTGGCTCCCTGTGGCCATTATGTGAATGGGACCTGTGCCTGTTCTGTCACACTTTGATCATTCTCATTAATAACCATTCGCCAGATACACCTCTCAGATGTGTTTCACAGTTGTGCTTTCACACAATTTAGTACCTGCTGCAAATCACAATGTCGAGTACCTACAGGGGTTGGACACAGTACCAGCAACACCTGTGCAATCTAATGCAATCGAGTGCTGTAGCTTGGCAACAAATGTTTTAAATTTTCTTGATGACAGTGCTCCTCTTTTGTTCAGACTGTGACCTAAGTGTGGAATAATTTTTGAGGTTGTAGTTTAATGCCACCCTACTCTACATTACTGTCTTTAATTTGCCTTTGCATAATGTAATACTAAAATGTATTTTTAAGAAATATTAAAAAAAGGTAAATTGCTTGATGACTACTTCTTTAAGTCTACTTTATTTATCTCACTTTGCTCCTGAAACCTGATGCTTTCTCTTCCATTTTCGTTCCATGTGTCACTGACACAAAAAGGATGTCAAAAGGTAACAGAGATCTGAATGCTTCTGTCAGTAGAAATATAGCTTCGCTACCTTGCTGAGCACTTTGGGAATTCTTGGCCCAGCAGTAGAAAAAAACCCCAGACATTTTCTATGATAGACTATCTGGTGCCTTTGATTTGAGGAATTTGAGACGGTCTTCTATGTATAGATGTTCTTTCCTGTTTCATGTGTGTGTTTCATCTACTGTCAAATGTAAATAAGGCAACCATTAGCTAACGAAGTGATAATTCTGAAATGTCAAATTTCAATGAACTAATAATCACTGATTCACACTTCTTACTACTGTATAATCAAAGCTTCACAGAGCTTCAGTGCTCTCCTGTGTTAAACAGTTAGAAATGTCCCTCTGCTTCAGCCTCATACATTAGGCATGGATTTTTGGTACAATGGTCAGCTCAATGTAAAGTCGAGAGCATTCAAAAGGAGTTTCTCTACAGTCCGGAATATTTTCCTTTCAACAAGTGATTCTCAACAATACTGTGGGAATATTAGCAACATAAATTAACCATTACTGTAAGCACCAGATGTAACTCCAATTGGACTGCAGGATTAAGCAGTATTCCACACAGAGCCTAGGTATGAAGTTAATCATTAAAGTGGGTGTGCATAAAGTTTATTTTTATTAATATGATGCAGACATGTAAAGCAGAGACACTGGTATATTGTGGCTGTAGATGCTTTGCATACTCTGCTACTGAGAAATGTTGAACAGCTTGTCGGGTCACACTTGTCCTGGTTGACAATGATAATAAAGTCTGTTAAAACAGCACATTGGCAGCTATGCTTTTCACACCAAGTTTGTACAGTCACACATTGAAATCACCAGCATTAGCCCATCAGTTTCACACTTCACTAGCTGTTCCATTTTTGTAGTTTTGCCGTGTTTGATTCAAATAAACAGCAGGCTTTTACAAAACCTTCCTCAACAACTTCACCATTTTTAATGTGGTTCAAACTTAATTTTAGTCCTCTCTCATCACTGAAGAGGGAAACATTGTGCAGGAAGTTTCATATTTAAATAAACTTCAATGTGCTGCAAAGGAACAAAAAGAAAAAAAGATATTCACTAAACTAGTAGTGTAGAAAATCCCTAAATAGCATTGTTGGAGTCTGGCCTGCACTTGACACTCATTCATTCATTTATTCATTCACTCTAACCGAGTTCAGATCAATTCACTTTCAGTTTAATTTGTCCTGGAAAGGCAATTTGTTTGTATCGATGTGCACATGATGCATTCAGAACAATACACCATAGAAAACAATAGGCGAGAGCATTCACTGCAAAACAATATGCATACAAAAACAACAGGCTGTAAAAGAGACCCACATGGATCACAACAGCAACAGAGGCCTGGAGGCATATTATGACTCAAAAGCTTACAAAGTAGTTAGTTTGTGTGTGTGTGTGTGTGTGTGTGTGTGTGTGTGTGTGTGTGTGTATATATATATATATAACCTCATACACTAGTGCACTGCAAGTAAAGGAAAGTTCGTCCAGCCAGCCACCTTATCAATTGAATGGCTGTATTATTAAATGGATACAGAGCAGTACACCGTTTATTTGGTGTCTAGACTGACCTCAAATCACTCCCTGCAAGCAAACACCAAGCTCAGCAGAGCGAAGACTGGGGAGTGACAATGATAAACTCCTCCACAGGGGAATCAGAGCCTTCAGGTGGATACTTGGGTGGTGGTGGGATTTGTAAAATGCTGAAGTGGTGTTTGCAGCAGTATGTGTAGACTGAGCTCCAACTGACTTCTGGCCACTATTCCAATACGCAACTCAGACAATCAGGGTAATAAATTATATTGTGAATTGTGTTTTGATACATCCAAATCCACCAATCCATCTCATTTGTGGCAGGAGGCTTAGACATACAGCAGCCAGCAGTAACAACATCTATGCATATTAAAAAGCATAACAATCTCTTACTTATGAACTGTTATGAAGTGTTAAGCGGCAGATCAACAGGAGTTATGAATAAGAGCCTGTAGCAGCTGTGCCGTTTATGTCAGAACATGCCTTTGAGCTCAAATATTACCCAAATGATAAACTAAATATGAAGTATGCAGAGAAAATGTGATTACCTATTCTATATGCAAAAAAAGCAATGTTATGTTTCTCTTAAAGCCATTACTACAGGACAATTATTATGTTATTGAGACAGCACTCATGTTGACATTTCTAAAAGCCATTATACAATAAAATATACTTTGTAAAGCTATTGAACAATACTGTAACATCCTCTATTTGAAATCCAATTTGCAATGAGCCAATTGACAACTCCACAAAAATAATACCAACAACCTGGGGGGGTTGAAACACACTGTATTTCACAACGATGCAAGCATTAAAGCATCATAATCTATATGCAAAACAAAAAGACAAGCCCATCCATTACAAGAAATGCATCCACAACTAACACCAATGCAAACATTACACATAATAGATGGCAGCAACATGAGAGTAGAAATTAGCTGCTAACATGGGCCAATTTGCCAACAAACATAACATTTGTGAAATAGCTATAAAATAGTCATAGAAGCAGCATATTCTTACCTTAGTCTGGTGAAATGAAGCAGTGAAACGTTATTTGAGTAAAAGGTGTGCTGTGGTACAAGTTGTAGTCCCGAGCTGCCAGGTATGACAGGACAGAATCAGACTTCAAGTGCAATTGTTGATAACAGACGTAGCTTAAAAAAGTGAGAGGCACAGACAGAGACAATCCTGCTCGAGTGAACTTTTTGGCAGGTGCGCTAATTTCTACCATGCTTAGCGATTTACAAAAGCAGCAGGTGGCAGCAGTGGACGGGGAGTATGGTTGACTTAAATAAACCGCTCAGGCTGAAAAATCTATCACGTGTTTGTAGCAGCCAACTGGAGCTGACTACCTGAACAAGGTAGCAGGCAGACAGGCAGGGTTTCTCTGCATGGATGTTAAAAAGGACTTTTCCAGACCATAGCTCCTTTGATCTTTTACTGTATTTTTACTTTGACTTTGTGACCCCACTTTAATGTCTGGATCAGTTCTAAAATTGACATCAGTCATCTTTAATAAGAAAATGGCAAATTTGGATTGCTCATGTTGAATTTCTTAGTTTCCTGTGAAAAAGGCCTATTTTGTTACTTTGATCAGGATCTTCATTCACAAATGCAAATGATGTAGAGTGCAGCCTTGTTTGGCAGCAATGAAGAAAAAACTATTCAATCTCTTTAATGCAGAGTCCAGAATTGAATATCTGTAATTACACAGTATATACTTTTAACTGCTGGTTTGCTTGTGTTCTTTTTTCTCTCTCTATTTATTTTATGTTATTTGTGTTGTTAATTGGTTTATTTGAATGTTGTGTTTTTTGCTGGTGGAGGTGAAGTCGTGTCTGTAAAAAGGTTGCTGGTTCAATAAAGCAATCAAAAGGACAGGAAAGGAGAAAATGGCTTTTCCACAGCAGATAACACAAAGCACAGGTGGATAACATTAATGATGACTTCCCACCATTGACCTGTGAGCCAGCATACAACACACCGGGCCCTGGGGGTCGCGCACCGGAGTGGGATGCAGCTTTAATTAACGTTATTGATCACACCTGTGCTTATCCTGCTACGTCATGTCAAAATGTCTGCCGTGAAAAAGGCTCCTTACGAATACCAAAAGAATGCCACTGCTTAATGGCTATTGGGATGAAAGGACATTCAAAGTTACAAATTAAAGCTGTTTTGAGTCAGGTGATCTAACACCACAGTTGCCAGATGTGTTAAAGGTGTGATGCTCACACAGACAAAAAGAAGAAAAACATTGCATTCTCTCATTGCTTCAGTAGACAGGAAACAGACACCCTATATGAAACAAAAACAAAACATATTTTTTATTTTTCATGTAAGTGACAATAAAAAATACATTTTCTTTGGCATGGTCATGTTTTTAGATCACAACTTCCAGAGAATGCTATTTATTACCATGGATGAAATGTAGAGATGGGAGAGACAATATTTTTCAGCAATGTAGTTTATAGCTAGCCTGTAACCAAATCCCCCACCACCCCGTGTGAACCATAAAGACTGAATTGATTGTAAACCATGGCAGAACTCGTGTAAATGTTTAACTGTTGGCAGGGAAATTGACTTGAAACACAGATGTATTGGCTCATCTGTGTGGTTTATGAAAAGGAAAAATATGCCAAGTTGTTGATGTTCTTTTGGGGTACTGAAGATGTGATTGTCTCTGGCAGCGCCACACAAAAGGGAAGAAATCATGCCTAGCCATAGCAATGGTCCAAAAGAAAAAAAGTCTTTGAGTTTCTGTATGTGTGTGTATACACGTGTATGTGTGGGATGGGATTTGATGTGAACCCCTGCTGCTGTGTAACCCCACTGTGTGACATCTGACAGCTCCCACTGCTGTCTCTATGACAGGATAAAAGAGTGTCTGTGTGTGTGACTCAGATGGTGGAAAGGAGGAGGAAGTGGCCTGAAAGAAAGAGAAACCCCAGCGTATTCACACGAAAAATAAATGCATTCACTCAAGTAAATGTCTCTTTGAAACCCACAACAAGCAACAACAGGCCTGATGGTATCTGCTGGGCTGACCAGTATAAAGCAGAAGAAAATCTAAGATTTGAACTCATCAAAGTCTCCAGTGCAATTAAGCCCTCAGCGCCATCTTCAGACAAGGAGTGGCACCATGGGAACCTTCAAACTTTTTCAAAATGTGTAAACATGAAGACATGAGGGCTCCTAATTTCTCCTCTGCTAACTTCTGCAATTTTTTTTATTTATTTCCCACTATTAATTAAACAAAATGCAAC
Source organism: Nannoperca obscura (assembly GCA_036024295.1). Taxonomy (NCBI): domain Eukaryota; kingdom Metazoa; phylum Chordata; class Actinopteri; order Centrarchiformes; family Percichthyidae; genus Nannoperca; species Nannoperca obscura. The sequence continues at coordinate 36,493 of JAVQJL010019308.1, read as the reverse complement.
ATACTAATATGCACCCTTGAAAATCTGTCAGAGGTGCACTTTGTAGTTCTAGGCCCTCTTTGTTGTTTGGTTATGGAGCAGTCCAGGCATAAAAACTGTCTGCAAACGTACAATTTACCATGACATTTGTGAGATGGTTGCTACTCTCTGAGAACTTTGATGTATTTCTACCGTTTCCGAGCCATTTGCCCACTCTGGCTATCAAAAACGACTTCCATCAAATTGCAGGTAGAGAGTAAATGAAGTACACTTAAATGGTACTAAATGGAATCCACCATTGGTGTGCTTAAAGTTTCAAGGACTTAAAGGATTTCTGAAGGTATTCCTGTCAATGCAGCCTTGGGAAACATGAAGGCAGATTTTATGAATGGAAAAGAACTTTGCAAGCTACAATGGGAAAATAAAGATTGGGTTTACATCCCTTGTTTGATTCACTGTGTAACTCGTGTTAAATTAAGTGATGAATGGAAAAGTAATGACATAGTTCATATACATCATTGTATACATCAATACAATTCTTTACACGTATGATTCAACAGTATAATGTATTGCTCTGGAAGTCTATATGCTGCATGCATCGGTCTAAATTCTGGTTAGACCTGGGTTCAGGGACAGGTTTATTTTATATCTGACTTCTTAAATGTGAGCAGTATAATGTTAAACCATAATGTGGAAATGTGCTACATTCACATTATGTTCCAGTCTGAAAATTGCATGAGGGTTCAAGAGTTCTTACCAAACCTCTTCAGGATAAGTTTTGGCAGTGCCTGTGTACTCAGAGAAGCAGCGCAACAGAAAACTGCAGGAAGAACAGCAAGGCAGGCTGAAAATTTTTTCCCCGAGATTATTCTCCTGAGACAGCTGTAATTACAGTTCGCTACAAGACTGGCACAAATCTAGATAGTGAATATTGAGATAGCACCTAAAAACTGTCACAGTCTCCCATTTAAGATAGTGCACACTGTTTTGCAATGATGTTCACTGTGTCACAATTGAAACTAAGTGAGGAATGGCTTATGTTTTGGATGAACTACTGCTGAAAATGATGTCAGCTTTCTGCTGTAGAGCAAGCGCTGCAGAATTCGTGGGGGATAATGTCAGAGCTAAGGATTTATGATCAAGAAAAACAAAGTCGGGGGATACTGTGGTTATTCTACTTTATTTGATCAAGAAAGAAAAAAAAGCTTATACTTTCTTTTTCCTATAACCCTCACTCCAAAGAGCTTAAAATTAAAATGATGTGTTTACACATTACAGAGCCAGAAGTTTGCTATATCCAAGTTTTTGGATACACACCAAGAAAATGGACAATTGTTCATTCTTAATGTGGCATGCGGTGTCATATCTGCTTAAGTAAAAAACTGTTTACTTTGAAGTGAGGCTCGACTTGCACACAGAGCAGCATTTTAGTGATGCATGAGTGTTCTCCTTTGCAGCCTGAGGATGACTCATGCTTCTGAGTGAATACCAGCATATACAGCTGAGGGCAATGTTTGTGTCTCGAAACACATCAAATGAAAAAATCAGACAGACATTTTCATCATTGTGTTACGCTAAATTAAATAAATCTTGCATACACACAGAAGTGTTTTACATTTCAAATGTTCGCTGAAAGATGCATCAAAGTTTCATTCCAGGTGGAATAAATTGGTCGAGTCAGCTCAACAGCATATTCACCCCCCCACTAACTCCTGCTGATTGAAATAAGATGGTTACAAGCTCAAAGTAAATCATTACATCACCACTCTGTGGGCTCAGGAGGTGGAGTATGTTGTCCACTAACACACACAAGGTTGATAGATCAATCCCCCATCTCTTCCAAGTGTCCTTGGGAAGACACTGAACCCTAAAATTGCTCCTGATGGTTAGGCATGTTTGCATGGTAGCTCATACATGAGTGTGTGTGGGTGTTGTGAGCGGCAAAAGAAAGTCCTTTCAATAAATGCAGTCCATCTCTCTCCAAGTTACACGGTAAGTTAGTTAATAACGATCTATTATTACACTAAACCATGGGCCATTTTCAGACAACTAAATGTAAAATCTCGTTACAGGAAGTTGTTTCAGGAGGTGCATTTGAATTGTATTGCGTTATACCAGGAGGTATTTCTAATATATTGGCCAGGCCATTACTCATAATGACAGGTAATTCTAATACTTAATCTACTGTCAGTACAATGCTATAACAAAAAAAAATTTCAGACTACTGAAATGACCATAACATGTAATCAGTACCTCCAAGAGTTTCTGATCATTATAATGTTCATGAAATTAGGATTAACTTCAGGGCTATGGTATTATTAGCCCATTAGTCTCAGCCATGTACTTAATAAACTGGAAGTTTCTTACAAGGCTTTTGTGTATACTTCACATATGTACATTGAGAGCAAGATAATACCGGAGTCAAATTCCTAGTATGTACACATACTTGGCCAATAAAGCGGATTCTGATTTACCTATAGGCTACTGCTTCCATCACAACTATTTTTAACTGACAAATACAAAAAAGGATACAATTAAAGAAACTTTTACTTTAGGAAAGAATGTGACAGAAGTGATGTGAACAAAAAAAGAAGATGAGATGACACAGCCCTGGTGGGAAATAAGCAGAAATCAAAACCATAAACAAAAAAATCAATTTTTAACTACTGTTTTGACAGGGATGGTCAGGACAATAATCATCTGATTCAACACCAGCTCTCTTATCAACTCAGTCACACTCCACTTCAGCCAAACCTCAACATATTAAATGTTCAGTGAGAAATATATTCCACTAAACGCTCCCCTAAGGCACTGCACAACAGTAATATTTTCTGCAGCGAGAATGCATTGCCACAAATTCACTCAGACACATCAATGATCAGACTAAAAACAGGATTTAAAAGTTAACCTCAATATAAGCAAACATAAAAGTACTCCTCAAGTGCCTTGCCTCCTAAATGTGACTTTTCATGTGTGGGCAACTAGATTAACAAATATATATCACAGTAAATACGCAAAAGTTGAGAGCATTCACATAGTTTGTAACAGGTCAAACAATAAAAAAGCCATTAGAAGCAAAAGGATAGTGTTCAGAAGTAGGCTAAAGTTAAACTGCAGCAGTCACTGAAACCATTGCCATCTGCCTCTTAACACCCAAACTCATTCCTTGTATTCAGTGTATTTTTTGGCCGATCCGTGCACCTTGCTGGCGGGGTATTTCATTCGGTTTAGGGCCATTTTACGAAGCACCGCTTGGGGAAGGTCAACACGACACTTCTCGGCGAGCTCCACCAGGTAGATCAACACGTCGCTGAGTTCGTGTGCCAGGTGCTCTCGCTCCGACTCGGTCCAGTCCGGTAGGCCCTCGGTCACCTCCCCCCGCCACTGGAAGAGCTCTGCCACCTCGCCCACCTCCCCGACCATAGCCAGCAGGAGGTTGCGGGGCTGATGGAACTGATTCCAGTCTCGCTCGTCCGTGAACTCCGCCTGCATCCGCCTAATATCCTCAATAGTCGGCTCAGGGCTAAAGGCGAACCTCTCAGCCCTCCCGGCTCCTCCATTCTGCAGCTTGGAGTGAGGCGATGCATCTGTTGCTGCTCCGTTTACCACACGGGAGCGTGACTTGTTAGCAAAATCGTCGTTACTGCCAGTTGAAGACAGCGATGGCTCATCACTTTTTATTCCACAGGCTTCCTTTCCGTTTGTAGCCATCATGGTGTGTGGATTTTTAGCAGCGGTGCCTGTAAAAAAAACTTCTCGAGGTCTATAAACAACCTACTCCGCAGCTACCACGTGAAGAAGTCCCGCCAGTTCCCAAACCGGATATGATGCAGCTTATGTCGTCAAACGGCAGCTTACCAAGACTGGGATTTGTAGTTTTAACATGAAAACTAGCGGCGTAAAAACGCATATTAAATGCTACTTTAAAAAACTACATCTCCCGTGTTCATCGGAACCTTACAACATTCCAACATGGCCGCCTCCTCTGCTGCAGTAGCAAGTGAGTTGCTACATAATATGAATAAACAGATATCAATATTGTATCCAAAGGCTTCGTGTGTAATTAGACGAATAAGCACATCAAGCTCACGATGCGACAGTCAACCGCAGCTGAGAACAAAAAGGTAAGCGAGGCTGCTAAGGTGGAATACTTCGTGTTATAGTGCCCCTGACCTGCCCCCCTACTAACCTGTATATAAGCAGTAGTAAACAATAAGGTTTCCTAAAATCAATGGATGGACCAAGATGTTTCCTCCACCAAGTTGAATATTTTGTATTTATCAAGATATATCTGATTTAAACTGTGGTCATTTGCTAGCTTATTGAAGAAAATGGAGCTGTGTTCAAATGGTCACTCGTTTTCTAAAGTTTGTCAGAAAGTCATGGTATGGTTAAACCGATGACTTGGCTAAGTTAGAGTGAAGCAAAAGTACTGTTGCTATGGTTACCTACACTGATTTAGAACGTCGGTTAAAGTCTGTTATCCCCATTAAATTGTGTTTCCCCTTACCATAAAGTGGTACTCCAGTGATTCAGTGTTGTACTTTCATAAAGTTGGAACATTTGTAATTGACATATATTTTTAGACATTAGAGCTGTACGTGGTAGGCCTATAAACTGAATTGTAGTCCCTAATATGGATCAAGTTCCCAAAAGACTGGATCCTATACTTTCCATAATGCAGCTCCAAAACAAAAGCACAGTCAAAAAACACTTGTCACTTTTCTCATACTCATACTCAAAACCCACTTAGAATTAGCATGTAGTCAGCCAGACAGAAATGAGTATTTTCCTTTGTCACATCTGCTGTTCTGGCTGATTTTGTTATCCTCAGTCTGCCTGTATAGAAAAAGTTTCTTTTATTTGGTTCTGTCTGTATCATGTCTTGCTCCTCTCTGCCTCAGTGCTCCCCAGCAGCTGGTTGGAGTGGTGGGCTTGGAAATCCACGCCCAGATTAACTCCAGCACCAAGCTATTCTCTGGCTCACCGGTTCGCTTCTCAGCACCTCCAAACTCCCTGGTGTCATTCTTTGATGCATCCTTACCCGGCACGTTACCCGTAAGTGCTGTTTGAAGTAAAATTCAAACAACGTTAACCTGTTAATCTGATCGTTTTCTTGTCAGGTCATCGGGTAATGTCCCTGTGTGTCCCCAGGTCCTGAACAAACGATGTGTCGAGGCAGCAGTGATGACAGGATTGGCTCTCAACTGCACCATAAACAGGAAGTCACTTTTTGACAGGAAACACTATTTCTACGCTGACCTCCCTGTGAGTTTATCACTCCACGTCCTCACTTTCTGTACAACATCTAGAGTTTTTTAGGTGGGAGAGCGATCGCAGAGGCGTTAGTTGGGGAACTTTATCTGACAAACAGCAGTGTAGAGACACTATTGTCGTGCACATCATGCTGCATCATTGCTTGTTTTTAATGTAAGCTGTCCTCATCTGCCTCCAGCTTCTCCATCATAACACTCCCAATGAACTCTCCCGGCCACAAGCTCTAATTGAAATAGTGAGCAAGCCTTGCTGAAGCTGCAAAAATGCTATTTGCTACTCATACAGACGATTGATACCGAAAGCTTTTAAAGAAAATGAACAATGTTTTTTTCACTTACCAGCTCATTTCCTTCACTGTACTTCTATTTTTACATCATCCACAGGTCATTTCCTTCTCTATGCCTTTGCTGATTATATAGTTTTTATACACATCATTTGAATCATTATTGGAGTCACAGAAACCCCAGGTTGTGTAGTCTAACTGAACAATTTTGGGTGTGATACGTTTGATTATGAACTGTCTGAACATATAGTAAGATCTAAAAATTAAATAGTTAATTAGAATGAAAATGATCTTCAGTAGTTACCCATAATGGACTTTTAGATACCAGCCATTTTCTTAGAGTAGGCATTGGTGTTTTTTTAATGGTGGCTATCTCGTATCTCCATTCTTAATTGAAACTCCTCATGTACTTACCGTTGAGTACACCCTGTTAAAGCAATGCTAATTAACTAATTTATTTATTTTGGCCACTTGAAGTGAAGCAGACATTGATATATTATATATTCACATTCAGCAAACAGGGAGCAACACTGGCGTTCACCTGCACTCTTGTTTCTGAATAATGTAAGTCTAATATTCACTCTCCACCCACTCTTGAGGAAAATACTGTATAAGGCACTTTTGCTGCTGCATGTTAAACAGACACTATGTCCACCAGGTAGTTGCTAACTTTGTCTGATGTTTGGTGCTGGGTAATTAGCATGCAGTGGGTTTTCAGAGCTCTTTCACTGAAAACAGCTGCCTGCTGTGGTTGTAAATGATGGTGGTGAGAGCAGTGAGAGTAAACAAAACCTAAAATGCTCAGTTGAACTGAGGAAAATTGCAGAGTCAGGTGATAATTCACAGTGATTTTATCACTATGAGTGACACTATAATTGACACCTTGAGGAAACTAAAATATTGATGAGTGCACCTAAAGGGGTCACTGTTCGTGACGAAACTACAGAGGATTGTCACCCAAATCTGCATCTCTCACCACTCTTATAGCGGGATTTTCGGCTGCAGCAGGAGCTGTTTCCAGCTCAAAAGCTCTAAATGCTTGCTGTGCACTACCTGCTTAGCACAAAACAGCAGGCAGACACAGTTAGAGAATAGCTGTTGAACATAGTGGAGCATTTAGCAGCTTAAGAGCCAGATATTTCCCCGAGGAGTTGGTGGAGACCAAAAACTCTGTTAAAACAGAGTGAATATATGCACTGACATTAACCAGAAACACGACTCCAAATGAATGCTAATGTTGCTCTGTATTGCTGTATGTTTATAAAAGCAACTGTTTTCTAACAAGTTCACCGTATCAGCTTAAAATGTGACGATATGTCAATTTTATCTTCACATCTGTTTTTTTCACTGCCCCCAATGTGCCAAAAAAAAAATTGTTGCAGCTTTAATTTCCTCTTATTGCTGTTTTCAAATGTACTGCTGCTAGAGAATCAAAGATGTACAAATTACATATCAATTCCTATGGTCATGACATGGGATTATGGTTAGTATTTGAATATCAGAGCTATATATCAGAGCAAATATATAGAGCAGAACAGCAGTCTGGTAAGGCAGTGGTAGAAATATTTCAGTATAAAAACCCTCTTTAACAATGATGTTTCCATTAAACATTCTTGCCGAAGTGATGTTCACTTTGCTCTCTGTAATAGAGTACTCGCATGGCAAGGCTTCACTACCCCTTTCATTACCCCGGGGTAATTTTACTGCCATTATGAGTGACATTTTAAGGCTTAGATGGAAAAGACAAAATGTCATGGGAACTCTACAGTGACTTGCCCTGCAGAGACCTTTTCTAATAAATCTTGAAATTCTTGGAAGAAAGGTGTTGGAGAATTTTTGCATTTGGAATTTTCAATGTCAACCTTGCGCTGGTTAGATATTATGCTAACGTAACTTTGGGCAAGGTAATGATAAGGGTAATTATGGACTGAAGAACTTAAGAGACAGATTTTCTTTTTCTGTAGTATTTCATAGAAATTATCCAAAGAAGTGGTTTAAAATCAGAGTACCCTCATGAAATAGCAAGTAAATGACAAACAAATAGTCTTTTTATTGCACAGGTTTTTAAAAAAATATATTTCTAATTAGTTTCTGCTCTCCTTTCTGAGCTAACTTGACTTTATTGTGAAAATGTGACCATTAGTGCTTCATGGAGGACAACAGTTTTCTGTAGATCTTGATAGATATACAAATTCACTTGAATGGGAAAGTGTGTCCAAACTTATGACTGGTACTGTCATTTTTTCCCCACTATTTCATATTTCACAGACTTACTGGTTATCACAAAGTTGCAGCAGCACATATTTTAATCACCATGGTAAGGATCCATTATCTCCCCAGAAAGTCCATGTATTGAAATTCCCCTCCAGAAGTACAGGGATTACTCTTGGGTTCCTCTTGCTCTTCTGTGTATTTACCAAAGATTGCATCACCAGTTGACACGCACAGCAGGGACGATAATACCCGATTACAGTTTGTATTTTTTTGTGAGAGTTCCCAAACAACTCATGCCAGCAGGTTGAGCCTGAAGCTTTATTTGTGTTTTAAATTGGACTGTGTGGCCTGTGCACAATACCTGCTGTTGCCTTGTTTTGTAATTATTTAGTTTGCATTAGTCTCATCAGCTGTTCAAAAAGAGTGATATGTGCCTGTGTTGTGTGAAGCAGCTTGATGAACTGAAGTCAGAGTGGCTTTAATTGTGCAGATGATGGGACATTTTTCACATTCGACTTAAAGTTTGAACGAAATCCATGCTCGTGTAACCAAAACCACTTGCAGGACCGAGGGAGAAATTATCCCACCCTTGAAAAATACATTTGTAAATTACGTTGTACATTATTGATACGTTCCACTAGAAATCCCTGATTGCATTTTGTTAAACACCACAGTTGCTCATTACATGATTAATGCTGCTGCCCAACCAGCATTCCTTCTTTCCATTGAAATGGCAGGCAAGACACATGTATAAAGTTTTTAGCAGCTCTTTAGTAACATGCCTCAGCAGCTCCACAGCAAAAGCAAATAATTATAGTTTCCTTGAGATATTAAGCCTCCAAATAAAAAGACATGGCCTTGCTGTTGAAGCTTTGACATGTGTTTTAATAAGAGACATGAATGTTTGTGTGACCTCCGTGGGCGGCTGAGAAGAACATCAGTGTGCAGGCGCAAGGATCTAGATGACCGAGTGGTGCATTTAGTGACCTTGAAATTAGTCAGAAAATGACTCAGTGGCTCACAACAGGGAAATGAGTTTGCAGAATGTGCTAGTCCAATTCTGTATGTACAGTATGTGAGCAGGCATGCACCTGTAATTTAGGATTTAAAAAAAGGGTCGAGGAGTCACAGGAAGTGTTTTTAGCATCGCTGCTCATTAGGGCTCAATCTGCTGTCAGAGTGTAATTGGTCAAACTTAATGTGGCTGCTAGGATTGTATTAACAACAGACTTGCTTCACTCATCATTATGTAGCAACAGCAGTTGATTTATTATGCAGGAAATGCAAATAGTCTTATACAGATGCTTCCTAATGTTCGCTGTACATTTTCTATGGCCGAGACATCTAATGAAGAGATTAAGTAGGAAACAGGATTTTTGATAAGCTGCAACAGTGTTCAGAAAATCCAGCAGATTTAAAGATTGAATCCACCAAGAAGAACAGAGTTGAAAAAGAAGACAGTGCCCAACAGTCATTTTTTTCCTCATTTGTTTTAAAGAAGGATGGAGGAGGAGGAGGTGTAGCTGTGATTGATTGTGTCGATCAGACACATTGTACAGAAAGCCAGTGACTAACAGCCCCCCAATCTCTTCTCCCACGTCCTCGCTCTCTTTAGCATAAGTATGATTAATGTGTAGTTCCTGTGATGTGGTTGCCATAGTAACATTGGAAATGAATACTTGGGGCAGTAGATTCTATAGAGGAGTAGGTAAAATATTTATTCTCATGTTTTTGTGAGTAGAAACTTTGAGTGAAATAGCAGCACCAGGAAATGGTAGCTTGCTTCAATAATTTTATTTATTTTCTATTGAAAAAAGAACATTATTCCATTTATTTACTCAACTTATAACTGGGCAATACATTTAATTTACTGAATTACTCACACTGTAACTGTCCCAAAGTTAGAATCTTTGTCCTATATTTTTAACACACAACTTCGCTGCCCAGAGATTTACAGCACTGAATTTCTTATTTTATTCGTATTTTCCAATATCAGGCTGGATACCAGATTACTCAGCTACGGCAGCCCATCGCAGTAGACGGCATGCTGACTTACAGCCTCCTCGGAGGAAAAAAGAGGAGCCAGGTGATCAGAAAAACTGTCAACATCAAACAGATTCAGCTGGAGCAGGACAGCGGCAAGAGTCTCCATGATGACCTCCGCAGTCAAACACTCATAGACCTCAACAGAGCAGGTAACGTTAGAGAGCATTAGCCCGTACCCTACAATAAAAGGATAAGTCTTGGGGTGTTCTATCTATCTTATTGTCGACAGATCACATCACAAGCATCTGATCTTACCAATGTGTATTGTCTGTGTAGTCAAAGCTCGATATAGCTTATCCCTCTGTGACATAGACCCTCGTTGCAGTCCAAAAGCTATTAAAAACACATCAGTGAGTCACACCTTTGCACTGAGTGACATGTTCCTTCATTACTATGAACATGGGCTCTGTAGTTTATTTTGAGTCCTGCAGCTAAAAATAGTTCCCAAAAACGTGCTATTTTCTACTGTTTAAGTTTTCTGTAAACTACAGTGTCCAGCTGTTTTAGAAAATGGCTTAAACTAAAATAAACTATATACTTTTGAGTCTTTTTAAAAATGTCCATCTTCAGTAGGAACGAATGGGCGTGGGGCTGAGTTGGAAAAGTTTTGAGAGAGATACTAATACCTTGTTGGTTTTGGTCTTTGACAATAAGAAATACTTTAATACTGGAAGACAAAAAGGTGCAGGCAGATGTTATTCTATAGATTGAAATTGCTCAACAAAGTGAGAGATGTTGAGGTTTATTGCAGAGCTCCATGTGACAGATACCTTGGAGATGTAAAACACAGCTGTCTTCACATGCGTCAGGTGTAGGTCTAATGGAGCTGGTGATGGAGCCCGACATGAGCTGTGGAGAGGAGGCTGCCGCAGCTGTCAGGGAGCTTCAGCTCATCCTGCAAGCCCTGGGCACCTGTCAAGGCAACATGTCTGGTATGGAAATCACGCTCTGCTTCTGTCTCTCTGCTTTCTACTATCCTTTTTTCTCTGAGCAGCGGCACTTCTAAACCTAAACTTATTTCCCACTCAGCGTGCATCTTCTTCGTGTTTCTCCACAGAGGGCCAGCTGAGAGTAGATGCCAATGTGTCAGTCCACAAACCAGGCGAGCCCCTGGGCATCAGGGCAGAGGTGAAAAACATCAACAGCGTCCGGTACCTGGCCAGAGCGATAGGTAAGCACCATAAAAAGTTCAAAACGTTATGGAAGGATGGTTTAAGTGTGCGACAGATATTTAGGGAGGTACTTTGAACACTGTTTCATGTGAACAGCGTCTCAGCTGGCTGCATGATTGCTCACACACACATTCTAAAAGTAAAGAACTGTTTGTGAGTTGACATTTGCACGCTGTGTCACCCTGAAAGAATTACTTAGAGTTTGTGTGTGTGAATTATGTGGGTGCTACAAGTCACACTGGTTGCAAAAGGTAAGAAACACTCTGGAGTAACTAAATACATTTCCTCACTTACGGTACTTAGTGTGTGTATTTGCTTTCTCATAGAAAGTTAGATGAGAAGATTGTTACCACAATAGCAAAAGCAAATATGAAGCTTTAACCAGCAGCCGGTCAACTTAGCCTAGCACAAAGACTCTCTTTTGGCTCTTTTCAAACTTACTGGTACCTCTAAAGCTCACAAATGAACCCATAGTTTTTGTTTAATCCGTACAAAAAGTGCAAAAACAACAATTCAGTGTTTTACAGGGCATTATGTACCTCTCTCTCTCCCCCCCATATCTGTCTGCCTCTTCACCTCACTTTGTCTAATTAAGCCGAAAAAATTGCCCAAAATATCAAAAATATATATATTATAACACTTACAGGTGCCATATTTTTGCGTTATGATTAGTTTTACTTTTGATACTTTAAGTATATTTTACAAATATTTATTTTATATACTTAAAGTAATATATTCAATGTTGGACTTAATAGTAGCAGTGTGTTGTACCAGAGTGGCATTGCTACTTTTACTTAAGTAAAGGATTTAAATACTTGTTTAAACACTGAAAACACTCACATACAAAGAAGCCAATGAGAAACACATGCACACACACACTCCTGCAGTTTTTTATCTGTCAGGTGTAACAAAAGCCTCATATTTTCATTACTTTCATACTTAAATATAGAATTTGTTTCTTGTTTTAACTGCGAACCAGGATTTAGCTGGATTTATGAAGAGGTATTAATACAGGAAGCATAGTTATAGTTAATATTGACAGTAACTTGTGAAGCACAAGTTGAGAACTGACAACCAGTCACAAACAATTAGCTGTGTTATATCAGCATGTGTAGCTGAATTGGCTTCTCACAGCTGCTCACTTAAAAAAAGCATAGATTTTATGTCAACTCTAACTTCACTGACTGTTGATTGAGCTTCACTTAAAACGCCACAGCCAGAACATTTTAGCACTTTACATGCAGGTTTTTAAGCGTGGTGTGACATCCCCTGGTGCTGTGCTTTAATTATTTATCAACAAAGTTGTAGCAAATTTACTGCTGTCGAATTGGTATTTAAAAGTTGTGGAGAAAAACATTCATTTATCACAGTTATACTGTGGCACCAGTGAGAGACCTGAGGATTGCCAGTGTATCACAGCAGATGTTTGGCCTTTACCACTCCATTACGTTTGCGTGTGCTGGTGTTATTGAATATGCCTGCATTTGTGTTCATGTTGTCTCTTACGTCACCAGACTACGAGATCCAGAGACAGATCGGTGTCCTGCAGAGAGGGGGGGCGGTGCAAAACGAGACCCGGGCGTATGATTCCAAATCAGGGTAAGAGGATGAAAGAGCAGCGCCACGATGACAAGCCTTAGCCACTACAACACGCTGTGACTGGGATCTGTGCCTGGTTCATTAGTCCTGAGCGTTGCTGAGGGGGAACCATCATGGTAATAATGATGAATGGAGCGATTTGGAAGCCGCCGTCGTCCTGTGTTATCTGTGAGCTATGCGCTACTCACAGGCTTATGAGCTCACAGAATGAGCCAGCTCGCACACAGCTGAGGCCCTTATCATCATCTGGTGCTCTGCCTATTTCCCATGAGGCCTTGCATGTCCAAGGTACATGGTGGTATGTTAAATAGAGTGTGTCCTGGCCTGTGATTGGCTCTTTCTTCTCGTGCCTGTGATGGTGGCTACAGGTTTGACTGCACTGGTTAGCAGACGACCAGGCTGACCGAAAGGCATCACTCATATGTTCCCAGTTTTTTTTTTTTTTTTTTTGCAATTATCTGTAACTACTACACGTTTTTTAGTTAGGGGTTAGGGCTGCAACTAGCGAGCCGCTCCTTTATTGGCTGATCTGTTGATTATTCTCTCAGTTGTTTCGTCCGACCAACAGTACGAAATCAGAAATCTGAGAAGATATTGAGTTTACTATTACAGAAAACGAGGAAAAGCAGCAAATCCTCCCATTTTAGATGCTCGAACCAGTGAATTTTGAACATATTTGCTTAAAAAATTATTTAAACTCTTAATTTATTATCAAATAAATTTTCTGTTGATCGACTGGTTGATTAATCAACTCATTATTTGATCACTAAACTGTACTGCGCAGCCGTTAAAGGTATTTAAATTTGTACTGCAGTTTCTTTATTTATTTATTTAGTTTCTTCTAATAGCTAATATCTAATAGCTTTGACACACGTGTTTATAAATCAAAACATTGATCATTTATGACGTTGGCATGTTTTTCTCTAGGGAAACCATTCCTATGAGGGACAAAGAGGGTCTTCAGGACTACAGGTGAGTGTGAGTCTGTGGGCTCTCTGCATATCTGTGTTTACTGATGTTCAGTTATGGTATCAGAATGTGATCTTGCTCTCAGTGGGGCCAAGAGAATAAGAGCCTCTGAGTGGCAGCTAGATAGAGTGAAAACTTCAGTCAAGGTCAGGATCACACTGGATGTGTGTGTGTGTGTGTGTGTGTGTGTGTGTGTTTGAGTTTAGGAGCGGGAATGATGGACGTACACGTTTAAGGCTGATGGAGTCAAATGATTAGGGGAGTAAGTGAAATGTTACAAGTGTGGTGTCAAGAGAACTATTAGTATCTCAACAAAAGCCAACCTTCTCTTCTCTTCTCTAAGCTTATCTGTACTTCTCATAAAGCATTCCTCCCCCTCACTCCCCTCCCTTTCCCCCCCCACCCGCCCTCCCTTCAGGTTTATGCCAGAGCCCAACCTGCCCCCTCTGATTGTGTATGAGGATAACGCATCGCTGCCCACTGGCATTGATGCGTGCCAGGCGGTGGTGGTGCAGAAGATAAGGGAAGAGCTGCCAGAGCTACCCAGTGTCAAAAGAGACAGGCTGGTGCAGACGTACGGCATCCTGCCCGAGCACAGCTTCACTCTGGTGGTGAGTTTAGAAGTGGGTGAAAGCGACCGGTGAGAGAGGAGTTGATTCCCACAATCTGCTTCCTGCATCTTTCTTTTAATTGCCCTCTGAGTCCAAGCAGAGTCAGCTTGGATGCAGTTCTGGATTCTTTGATGCAGCTGTGTACTGTCGGGCTCTGCTGCGCCGATTTGATCCTAATTAGATAATCTGCATGTGATGTGATAAAAGCATTTTCATGGTGTTTTTGCTGCAGAATGAGGACGGGCTGGTGGAGTACTTCGAGGCGGTGTTGAAGGCAACCAAGAAGGAGCCGAGGAAGGTGATTGGCTGGGTGACAAATGCGCTAGGTGGCCACCTCAAACAGCAAGACATGAGTGTGAGCCAGAGGTGAGACATCCCACACAATATTCACATAATGCCATCATCACTCATGAATGCAGCGCTATTCTGCTGCCAATGCTCAGGGCTTAGATGTCGGGTGCCCCAATCACATGACCCCTCTGAGCCTCTTGCGATTGGTTCCCTGGCTTGGAAGGCTGGCTCACTTTGTACCTTTTGCATGCTGAAACATCTGAACATTCTGAGTGATTTTGAGTTGTGGCAGAAGGAGGAATGGAACATGTACAGATAAAGGTACACATGGGAAGAGGGCTGGATTTACTCAAACCTTTGCTTTTCTCTCATAAAATACCGAATATATTTCTGCCCAAAGCCCTCCTCTGATAAATGAAACAACCTAAAAAGAAAAAGTTTAGGAAAAAAAGTTAAACTATTCACTTGGGGCACCCCTGTCGCTTAGGGGTTATGGACTTTCTCTCCCATCTCTCTCTCTCCCTTATTTCCTGTCATCTCTCTGCTGTCTGTAATGATGGCATAAAAATGGCCAAAAATACTGTTAAAGAAAAACTATTCTCTCTCCAGATGCAGTCTGTCTCTTGTCAGGCTTCTCTTTATTTTAAGGTGTCACAAGGCACTGCTTCAAGGCTTCATGTGAAAACCTGGGATTTCTTGTCAAAATAAATTGTCACGTGAAAGTGATTTATTATATCTGGTGTCAGAAGTTCAGCTCCATATCCTGTAACTCACAACTAAACTTTAATCTGAGACACTTTCTTCGAGGAACTGACCATTTACAGCAGATGGTTTTACAGATAGATTTGGCATACAGAGCTCTGGCTTATAAGGGAGCTCTCCAAAAATCCCAGCAGCAAGGAGGGTTCTGCTGTTAGAACTAATCCTCTCTTGATAAACACATGCATGAACATTGGATCTTGGATAAATCAAGAACACCAAAAACTCAGCACATACGGATGAGTTTGGGACGGAGGAGGGAGTTATGGTGGGAACAACGCTGGCGTGTGCCTATCAGCAGAGTGAAGTAGCAGTCAGACCAAAATTTGCAAAACGTAAGTGGAGTGGCCAAAAGCCAGGTGGACCTGAAATAGCATGAGTAGGGTTGTAAACATGAGCTGCAGGCGCTAGGCTAACAACAGCAGTCCACAAAGTCATCATTTCTACAACGTTTTATCAAACATTATCATTAAAGAGGTACTGCACACTGTTTTTTGAGCTGTTAACTAAATGATGTGGCTGTCCTGTGATGAAACACGTCGATGCTGGTGTTAATATTGACATTTCTTACCAAATATGTAAATATCAGCATTTCATGAGTTGAAAATGGCTCAACACACCATCTACTGTTTCAAATCAGTCCTGAACCTGCGAGACCACTGCTGACGTAGAGTCGATCTGTTGGGACCTGTCTACGTCATGAAATTTATATTGAAAAAGACTCTAATCAGTGTCAGTCAGTCTCCCCCATGTCTCCTGACCCACACACTACGTAGCCATGAGGCCACGCCTCCTACACTCGTTGCATTTTTAACATTTTCTGGGAGAGAGGGTTTTAGCAGAATCTGAGGGCGGCGTTACACTTTGACCTCTGTCACTCTCTTTCACTGTCTTTGCACTCACTGCACCTGAATGGCATCCTTTCTTTTCTGCTTCTTGTATGATTTCACCGTGCGGCTTCGCAGTTTCAGTCTGATTAAACTTGCGAAGCGAAGGAGGTATTCACGACCGGAAGCAAATTTATCTCGACCCCTTCCACATAGAAATGATTGGGAAGCCAAGCCCGGTCTGACAGAAGCACCAGGTTATGATGGCAGTGCTCTACACCTGCATGAATATGATGAGACGTAATTATTCACAATTGTGTGGCTATCAGCTGACTGAGTGAAAATGTGCATGAATGAAGCAGCTGATGCCAATCAGCTAATTAACCGACTTTCAGTGCTGTACCTGAAGTAACGACATGCTTTATATGTAGTGAGGTATGAGGTATGCGCAATTGCTTTAAATATTGTGACATCTGTATGTGCAGGTAGTTCATCATACTGAATCAAACAATTCCCCCAGTCCTAATGATATTACATTTCTAAAAATAATAAGTGGTTCTCTACTCAACAAAACGTGCAGGGCAACAAGAATAATAATTTAAAAAACAGTTGTAAAAGATCAATCTAATTTTGGGGTCACTCCTGTTTCCCACCCTTGACATACATTAACATAACAAACCTTCAGATGTTTTTGGCTCAATAGGAGATGCTATTAAAATCGAAGTTATTGAACTGCTTCCTCTCTATTCCGCAAGGTTTGGATCAAAGAGCATTTAGCTGCAAAAAAAGATTTCTTCTGTGCTGTACAGTGCCCAGTATAATGTTTTGCAGTCAAGCTACAATGAAACATCAGCATATCAAGTTAGATAACATCATTCTGTCCTATCCATGAACCATTCTACACTGTGCTGGTTTGGTTTGATTAGCATGAATGATTATTAGATTCTTAGTGTTCACAAATACTGATTAGACCGACAGCATTGTTATACCATGTAACAATAACGTGTGAGTTCATAAATCATCCAATATTCCCCAAATCTTTCTGTCTGTTGGATCAGAAAACCCCTGCGACAGTCTGACAGCCTGTCAGGGAAACGCCTGTTTTGACAAATCCAATTACATTAGTGAAATCATTACTTTGTGGAAGAAGGTGTTGTTTTGATAGCTCCCTGCTGAAGGCCCTGTTAGCTGGAACATGTTGGATTTGGAAAATGTCTCAAAACACTTTTGAAATTGAATAAAGTCTTTTTGATATGTTGATAGAAAGAGAGTTGCCATAGTACCTTTCACACTTGTGCTTCTAAAAACAAGAAGACGCCTATCTCGCCACTGGCTATGAAAAAAATCACTCCAGTTGTCTCCCACTGTTTCTGTTTATGGCATACTGTGATGTCATGTAAATGTCAGGCACGCATTTCAACTCATTTCATTTGAGCAATTTATAAAATGGCCGTGTAACTGTGACTGCAGCGAAATGACAAATGAAGGTGGTTGGATGCATCCGAGTTGTATTTGTGAAGCTCTGACTGAAGGTCTAAAGATCACGACTTTAGAAACTTCACTTGAGCTCGTCGTCTCAGTTGTAATGGATATTATTCACTCAGAGAAATATTGCTCTATGATCATTTCTTGGAATAAAAATCTCTCAGTCATTACAGAGCAAATGAAATTGAAACAAGTAATGGGTTGACGTCAGCACAGATGCTGTGAGCTTTACTTTATCTACCATTCCCAGAAAAAGTAGCTGGTGTTTATTTATGCATTTGCTTTGGTTGAAAGGAGGAGAGCCAGCAGGACTGTTGAAAGCTGCAGGCAGGGAAGAAACAGAGAAACTCAGCTACATACGTACTTTGGGAAACATTTTTAGTACGTGGAGCCAAAAGAAAATAACTGACATTTTTTATGTAAAATAAATGGTTTTGAAGAGTTTTCATAAGGATGCATGTCTCTCCTTGTGTGTCAATATGATGACCGTCAGTATCAAATCTTTTTTATCTTGGCTGTCCTGTGTAATTTGTCCAAACCTTTGTTTGCCCCTCTGGTTTCAAGCCCTTCAGTAGGATAAATGAAATAAGAAATTGGGAAGCATATTGGGCTGGCAGAGAGGTGAAACTCCAGACATGTCATTAAGAGCTCGTTCAGGCGCCTCCACCAGCTGGATAAGTTGCTCTTCCAAGGGTTCGGTCACAGAAGTTGCTGGGTGTGCTGGCGGCTGCCCACCAGGGAAACTCACTGCAAGTCCAGTGGCTGAGTTTTGTGGCAGCATGACGCCAGGTCTACATTAATACCTTGTAAAAAAAAAAGATTATTATTTAATAGAGGGGGTTCTCTGATGTGCCCCCACAGCCAGGAGCGCAAGAACCCCTTCACCGGCACCACCTAAATATGTTCTTATGAACTAGATGTTATATAACACTTTATAACACTATATAAAAGTGATATAAAAAAATCAAACAATTGAAGTGTGAATGTGCATGTTGCAATTATCCTACTACCACCTGGAGCAGAAGCTGGAGGTTTCAACCATTTATCCATTATTTTTAGCTAACTAGATCATACCAATTGGTAATCCTAATTGGTTGTTTATTTTCCTCCTTAACACAAATATGTGGATATATTTTTTTTTAAATCAAATTACAATTTGTAGTTTGTTAATGAGCTTTCCATGTGCCCTGCAAGGTTCAAGTACCCCTGGTTGTGAATCACTGCTCAGTTTGACGCATAAACAGGCGGCCAAACCGAGTTGTGTTTTGTAAAGATGGATACTATTCATCTGTTTTTCCCACAGAGTCTAGGTCATGTTTGAGAGATTTAGCTGAGGCGGACTGTCTGGCCTGCAGTGGACTGAATTAAACTGTCTCTGCTAAATATATTCCAACAGGCTTTTAGATTCTGTTGGTCTGGTAGCCTGAGGAATAAACAAGAGGACATAGGAAAGACAGACACATTACAGTCAAATCACAAATCTTGATAGACTCTCTCTTTCTCTCTCCTCCCCCCCTCCATTAATATCACAAATTATTCAGTACATCTATTAAACTGTATTTAAATCAGTCTATTATTTGATTTCAGCCCAATCTCTCCTTCTGCCCTGGCCGAGCTGCTAGACCTCCAAGAAACGGGACACATCTCCTCCTCGGTGGCCAAGCAGGTCAGTCAGCTGCACAGACCATGCGATTATCCCCCTCTATCTGTCACTCAATACAAACAGCCCAGCTAGAGCTGGTTTGTATTCTGATTCTCACCTGCGTCTTCTTGGTTTCCCTCCGCTGTCAGGTGTTCCAGGAGATGTGTAGGTCATCAGGCAAGACGGCCCCGCAGATCATCCAGGAACAGGACCTGGGTCTTGTTAGTGACACCGCACAGCTGCACAGCATCTGCCAGAAGGTGGTGGACTCGCACCCTGATGAGGTGAGGGCTCACATGGAAATTCTCACCTGCAAGTAAATAGTTTTCTTTGTTGTTTCTCCATGTCTGAGATGGTTTGTGTTTGCTGTGCCTCTATGTAGGTTCACCTCATCAGAAATGGAAACAAGAAAGTTCTGAACAAGCTGGTTGGGCTGGTTCAGAAAGAGACCAAAGGCCGAGCTGACCCAGTTTTGGTGAGGGCGATCTTAGAAGAGAAGACTTCTTAAAGGTCCGACTGTCCTGCAAGAACCAGCCATATCAGAGACCGAGAGTCATGTCATGGCATATGTGACAGCGATGTTGTAGACATGTATGAAAATGCAAATACGCAATGTAATCATATCTTTGTCACGTCGCAGTATATTGGTGGTCAACCTGAAAATCAAGCTACCATCTGTAGTTTCTTAGAGACAGAATTTTTTGTAAATCCTGAACTGTGTTTTCACCGGACGACAACAACAACCATTATCTTCTGTATGTATGTGTTTAAAAAGTAATAAAGCTTTTCAGAGTAACCTTTCTCTGTGGCAGTGTTGTATCACCTTATAATTCAGTTTATTTGGGATAAAAAGGTCTTGTGAATCCCAAGAAACTGTAAATATGTTTTCATATCCTGACCAGCTGTTAAGATTTGATGTAACGACTTTTATGTAAAGTGAAAAAGTAAAATCTGATCAAGGAAAACTCATTGTTTAAGATAAATTCAAATGATCCTGTTAAGATAGTAAATAAGATTTCCATTTCAAGAACAATTCCTCTAAACAGCCCTCCTTATAATTTATTATAACCATTTTAATATGACTTTATGTACCATTGGCTACTGCCATATTGGCTATTATGGTCATCTCCCTGAAAACCACGCAGGCAGCAGGTGAAATTGCTGACATGACAGAGCATCTCTTATCCAGAGGCAACAGAAACCCTGTCTTATCTCAGACATACAGACAGGAGAGTGATCAATGAGCTCCCTCTTGTGGTTGAAGCACGTAATTTGCCTTGTAATACTTTCTATATTATCATGCATTAAATATGGATTCTCTCTGGAATTGAGGTGCAGATCCTGTACAGAATCTTCACCTTAAATGTCCTTAAACTTGTCTGCATCATCTCATCTACATCTTTTATCTTTAACCAGTTAAGACACAATCATGGCCCGTTGCCTCGTCAGTTGTTTTCTGGCCTCTAATGGTTTCTACATTCAGTGCAGTTTATTTAAATGTACTAAGTCTAAGTAACTTATTTTGAAATCAAGTGATTCAATCAAGTCCCATTTGGAGATAATAAAAATGACATCTTTCAGTTTTCTTTTTTTTTTTATGTGCTCGTTCTTCAGCAGACTGACAGTGTGGTTTTCTGGTCAGCTGCACCTGGGGGCAGACTGCATGTGTGGCTACTGCACAGTCCCTAGAGCTGTTGGAGCTTTTTCCATTACAAATTTAGATTCTGTTTTGGTGGCATTAGCTTCAAATGGTTGTGGTTCCTGGTTGGTGTTTCTGACAAATGTTGAATTCTGACAGCATCCAGTGCCCCATATTTTACCCCCTGTACATATATGCTGCAGTTGATCCCGCATTGATTTAGTTTCACTGCTTTTTTAAAATCCATAAAATAACTTGTTTGCATGCACAGGCATTGTCCATTCACGTACTAATGATGAACAGGATGTTCATGAGCTGTCAAAATCTTCTCCATCGCAGCTTGCTTCATCTCTGCAGTATTTCATAGTCATTGCATGTGAATGAAGAATGTACGCTTTTGTGTTTACGCAAGAACAAGACCTAGTTCTGAACAAACTCTCTCTGGGGAAACGGCTGTTCAGAAAGGAAATGTGTATTAAATGAGGACGTCAATGTCTACAGAACAAACAGCTATAAACCACCTCTGGCAAAAAGGAAATAATATATTTATTTTGTCAGGTGAAACCTGTTTCTGGCTTCTGGTTTGAAAACCTTTCTATTTTAAGAGTGGGGGGGAAAGTCAACACATTAAGTGCATTCAATTTATCATCCAGTCTTTATTAAAAGAGGCATGCCTTTGTGTCTCAGAAATCAGCAACAAACAGCAACCTGATTACAACTTGGACAGAAAACCAGAGGCTAAATGGTGTCGGATAGGATGAATCTTTGGAATAATAACCTACTGAGACAGAAACTGGTTATAATACCCGTTTAATGCCACAATGCGGCTAAAACAGTGATTGTTATACTGTTATGCTGCTTTGTTACATAGACTGAATCTGTGCTGGTTGAGGGTCTGTGTCAGCAGGGCAGAGTGGCACTGCAATATGAAAAGGCGGATAAAGTGCTCGGAAACATTCTTTTACCAGAGAGAAAGACTTATTCAACTTTGACAAATGTACATTTGCATTTCTGTAAAAAGTACACAAAGGTTCTACTGCATAATGTTTTGCCTGCACAGTATCAAGGTGAAAATGAATGGATTTAAATAAGAAAAATATACAATCCAGATTTAAAACTAAAATGACATAATTCTTCCTCTTCTTATTAGCAGGATTTATGATACGACAACATTGTTAATTTTCTTTCTCCTAATAATTTGTGCTAGCACAAAAGTACATTTGCTTTTTGTTAGATCAAGTAAAAGCAGTCCATTATTTCAGAGTCTGAATCGTTTCATGACTGAAAACAATCTGTTCTGTGTAAACAATTCTAATAATTTTTCAAGATCTAATAAAACTTATTACGTACAACAAATTATCTTCAGAAATGTTCTATTTTCACAGGTAAATGTCCACATTTATATTAATTGCATCTTTCTATCAAGTTGTGAATGGATGGTGATTCATTTTTTTTACATCTACAAACCAGGTTTTATTGAGAAATAAATACTTTATTTCTGAAAGCAGTGTTGGTGTCTTCTATGGTGTCAAATTAATATGAAACAGAATGCATCAGAAATAATGAGACAAAACAATACATGTTGCACGTCTTCAGTCCCGAAGGCCTTTCCTTTACGCTTCGACAATGGACAGCTTCAGGTAAAACATTTAACAAAACATATCCAGTCAAAATCAGGCAATAATGTGAACTAAAATCATATTTTACCAATTAAAAAAATGTCTGTCCTGGTAAATTAATGTAGAAAGTAGAGGCCTGCTTTATAACAAAATATTTCTCATTTTAATAACCACACACAAACAAAAGTTTGCCCTCGATAACCTTTATAACGTGAGATGGTTTTAAACAGTAAAACTACAACTCTCCCAACAGTGATATGTCAGACTTCTCTCAACTAAAGCAACACCCTGCAACAATTCCTAAATAAAAGATGGTGACAAACCATAACTACAAGCCTCTAGTATAACCTCACTGTCTAAGGAAATGGCAATAGAAACTCTCATAAAAGCTTAAATATCCCTTCCCATTCTGAAAATATCAAAAACTTAATTATACCCAAAAAATCATTGATTTGCTTAGTGTTATTGTGTTACATTATGTACATTATAAAGCATCACTAAAGCAAGACAAATTAAATATAGCATGAATATTTCTGGGTTTTGGTGCTCTGATCTGGAGAACATGTGGAGCCCATTACTGTGAGAAACTTGTGCATCGTCGGAGGACTGTTTCACCCAAAAAGCTGTCTGAGAACAGAACGTACATTAAAGACTCCTGAGATATCATAATGAATTAAAAGAAAAACACCAAAACAAATGTACATCTAACACAAAAACAGTTGCGGATATACCACCAAGTTTAAAAGACAAAAGTGACCAACCTGTTTTGCCCCAAAAATGTAGTCATGTAACAGTTGCCTAAGAACAGAGAGGAAAGTTTGGATGTGCGATGATGCCAGTCAGCTACAATAATTATCTAGAAATAACATTTTTATGCTGCTAATTCAAACGCTTACACTCTCAAATCATTAAAGGCTCCGCTTGGTGCTCAGTTATGGTGTGCAATCCAATGGCAACAACTGTCCAGAAAGGCCACCTGAGTATTAAACAGAACCACACTGAACAGCGGACATCTTGCTGTAGTTGGAGCTGGTTGCAGAAGACATTCAGAAAGAGGGCTGACCTCTGGAGTTCATATAAGGGCTGGTGATTGCCAAATAAAATTCAAAAATTGTTGTTGTTTTTTTTAAATCAATCATCTCTTTACAGTCTTTGGTTGGAGACCTGGAGCTCGCTCTTATGAGCATTATCAGCTGGTGCAAGCTTCAGCAAACAGGTCAAGATTTTCAAGCTTAAAGTTTGAACCTTCTTATTGGCTGCCTTTACAGAACTAGAAAGATGAAATTAATGAAAGCACATGAAATTGATTATCTTTCCTTGGAAAATAAATATGCTATCTTTTAAAAAAAAAAAAAGTTTTATAAAGCACTTGATCTAAGAGGTTTCTTCATCAAGTAGTGCCTGAAAAGGACAAAAAAAAAATATATATATATATATATATATAGAAAACCATCATAAAAGTGAGTCTTTTAAAAAAGTTAAGGTGGACTCTTCACAGAGGCCTACTGGGACACAATCACTCTTCCATAGGAATGTATGATAAAATGGAGTGCTCTTGTGCAATGGCAGCCAGTTCTTTGAGGAACTCCGTGAAGAGGACGGTAGCGAAGACGTCTGTCCGTTCCAGAGAGATGGCTTTGGGTTTAGGAGGCGGCGGCGAACTCTTCAAGATCCTTCCCACTTCGCCATGGGTGGAGTTTTTGCTGTTGCTTTTGTCTGAGGACATGAGGATTTAATAAATTACAATGAAAAAATAAAAACAAATTATGTGTACAAGTTTGAATTTAAGACATTTTGTAAACATAATATATTCCTGTTAATGATATCCACATTTATAAATAATTTCAGCCAGAAAGTAGGATCCTAAGTGCTGCTCTTCTGGAAAAATATTAAACATGTACAAGAAAGGAGATAATTCCAGTTACCCAACTAAAACATTCCCCCATTAAATTTCCCATGTTAGAAAATTCTGTCTCTCATCTTTTTCGCAAACATACTCCCAACAACATTTTTGCAGCTTGAACAACTTTGAAACCACGGGGGAACCTAGTTCACACACAGGCCTGAAGCTCCAGGGTTTATTGAAAAGACACGTGTCTTAACACAATCAAGTGGAATTTATTCTGGTTCCCAACAGGAAAAAAACAACTAATAATGAATGCAGATGTTTGAACTTGACCCATTTCTTGACAGCGAGTTAGTGAGATTGAGGAACTCAACAACGGTGCAGAGTTTATATTCTAGTCATGGGGTTGCCCAAATTAAAAAGAAAACAATGCTATCTGAAGCCAATAAATCTCATCCTGAACCAACTGTTGTACTGAAAATATAACTATTGGGTTGACTATAAATACATTAGTGGGGGACTGCTCACTAGCTTTGTCCAAATGTAAAAAATTACTGAATAAATAAATCTTGTTGGTTTTATCTGTGCAACAAATGGTGCTAAAAATACAGGTTGTTGTTTAACCAGGCCATCCATGTCCCCGTTGAAATTTGTTTGGGCTAAGCTAACTGTCTGCTAGCGGTAGCTTCATATGCCGTACAGACCTGAGAGCGATACCAATCTTCTTATCTCACTCTCAACAAGAAAGCTAAAATGTATTTCCCAAAACAGCAAACTATTATTTCAGTTGTCACCACAGTCTGTATTGGAGTAAAGCCCACTTGGATTTTAGGTTAGAACTGACTAGGAATGTTTTAAATACTTTATTCTTCATACTGTTATAGATCTATGTAAAAATACAGATTGCAATGGCTTAGAAACAAAACTCCCAGATGTGAGTGTATTGTCACCTGCTGCCATGAACGAAGTCTCCCTGGCCAGCAGCCAGTGTTGGGCAGCAGTGATCAGCTCGGGAAAGTCTTTTTTAGTGGCAGCCAGCTCTTCTATCTGGTGCTTCACGGTAGCCAACACCTGAAGGGAAACACAGAGTACATTCACATCTGCAGTATTTACACTGATGTAAAGCCAAATGAATGACAACAACCATATGCAGCCTGATTTTATAAATCAAATGATTGTTAAGTTGTACATGAGTAAACGAGAAAAGAGAGTAAGACGTCTTTACTTCAGCTACAGTACTGTGCTTAGATTTCTAACAATTCATTGTATTCCTATGTTAGATCTCACTTCTGAAAGGAGAGATGCATGTTTCAACATAATCCAGTGATGCCACAAAACCCAAATATTTTGCTTTCTTCTTCTTACTTTTCTTTCACTTGACAATACACTAGCCTCAAGGGAAGTAAGGGAAATTAGTGTTACCTGGTAAAGGGAGCGAACGGTTGGCTGAAAGACCAAGTTGGTGTTGAGGAGGAATGAGCGCAGGAGAGGCTGAGGGTATGCAGCCAACTGGGCCAGGATGCCCGTCAACAACAAGTTGACATGAAGCGAGTTAGAGAGCATGTTCTCCATACGAGACAACAGCACACTGACAAATGGACCTGCGGGAAGATTAATCATGAACAATCTTTTAGTTGTGCTGTCAGAATGTAATTGTTGGTAAATAATGAGGCTGCCACAGAGGGAAGATTTCCCACAACTTACCAGTAAAAGGCATTGAATGGCTTCTCCCAGCACTTCCGCTGGGAAACTTGCTCCCAAATGGAGAATGCAGTTTCTCTGCCTCTGGTGTCTCAGCAGAGAAGGAGGTGAAATCCATCTCCTCCTCCTCATTCTCATCCTCCTCCACCAGTGTGACAGGCTTCTTCAACTCTCCATCAGTTTTTACCTGTTTTCCACCTGCTTCAGTATCCAACGCACGAATGAGGTCCTCATATTGAGCCAAAAGGTCGTCACCCAACTCAGCAGCAGGGTTGTTTTGGACGTTGGAATTACAATCTGTCTGACCTTTGACCTTTGTGTCCTGGCTATTTTGGCTATTACCAGCCATCAGAAAGGCTGGAAGTGTTAAACTGAGTCCGTTTCTTAGAGGGGCTTCTGCTGAGCCTGGCTGCATTTCTTCTGATTCAGACCCGCAGGAGTTGCGCTTACCGCGCTCAGTGTCTCTGGTGTCTTTCTTGGCAACAAGATCATATACCATGACGTCATCCTGGAACTCATTTTCCTCAATATATGAGCCTTTTACCAACATGATGGCTGTTTTCCTCATCTCCTGGATGTGCTTTGGGGGCTCAGAAGCAGGAGGCTGCTGTGGAGGTTTACTCTCCACAGAAGCCTCAGCAGTCTGAACCGGGCACGCATCGTAACTATCATCCCACTCCAGCTCCAGCTGGTTGATGGAGGGCGGCTCTGGATTCGGCGGCGGGCAGGGTCGAGGGGGTGGCGTTAGCGGCTGTGGAACTCTCTTGAGAGCTATCTGGGTTTGCCGACTCTTCAACCCTGGCTCCTCGAGGACGCCAGGCTGGTATTTCTCTGGAGGGGGGTCCTCGCCATCATACAAGGCTGACCAAACCTGGCAGGCCCGTATGCAGCCGCTGATGCTCAGACGAGCGTCGTAGAGGTAATGAAGATAACTGACATCCAGGTAGATTTCTGTGCCGATGGTGCAGGAATTACCTGAGCCATCATCCTCTTCTAAGAAGCTCTCTTTTTCCTCTGGGAAAAACAGATAGAAAATGTTGATAAAAGCTGGCATACAGCGCCTCAGCGCAGCGCTCACACAGAGCTGAACTAATGAGTTTGACATGTAACTACAGGGGGTACAAGTGATGAAATACAGCGAAACAGCAGGAGATCTCACTGTTTGATAAAATACTCATCATTATCCCTGTCATATATTCATATCCCAGGTAAATGCAGATAAACACCTTGCAGTGCACTGTACTCAAAACAACAGTTTGAACAGATTTTGAAAATGTAAATGAGGTTATGAATAGTTAAAGTATCCAGTAGTCTCAAAGAGCATTATTAAAAACGTCTTGCTTTCGTTTCCCATGCAGCTGGTTGATATGATAATTATCTAGACTCCACATAGTGCACCATATACTTCTTATAATGCCAGTTTATTAAAACTTGGGTCTTCTTTTTGTAGTTCCCATATGTAACATTGTCGTAACACAGTTGATTGCAGAGATTTGGGAATGCAGAGTCATTGCTAAAGCCCAGCATGGCAGGGAGCACAAGCAGTCAGATGGTCAGACAGGCTGTAAACAAACACTCAGGTCAGCCAAACTTACTTGGAACTAAAAACAAAAAGGCCAGAAGGTAAAATTATTGTTGCCATGATTTGTCGGTAGTTTCATCCACCACACTACAGATCAATTTCCTTGTTCAACTAGAGCAATTTTCTTGTGTAATGAGGGATTATTACCAACACTGCGGGTGTGCACAGTTTGTTTTACCTCCAAATAAAGTGGTATAGATAATCTGGCAAAACTGTTGGTTTGTTTTCCAACCTGTATGAACGTTGGTTTGTTTGTTGTGTCATCTGACTTCATTATAGCTATGTTCCCAGAACTGAGCAGTTACTTTAGTGAGTAAGGTGTTATCATAGCCCATTGAAATGTTGTCCAAAACTGCAAAAATAAAATCCAAGCTGTAATAATCCAAACAAAATGCTCCTTTAATGTCCTGTCCCTCTTACCCATGGTGCTGGTGTTGATGGGAGTCTCTGCACCCTTGGAAAACTGGATGGAGTCCAGCTGTCGGAGGGGTGGTGGGCTGTGATCAGGAGAGCAGCAGGATGGCGTTAATGCCAGGATCTTGGCTGCTGACACCGAGTAGCAGTCCCTCTCCCTCACCACACGTCTCTGACTCAACATCATGTGATTACAGGGGATCAGGTACCTGGGGGGACAGATGGGAACGGATCCTGTTAGGAAAACCAATGGGTGGTCGTAGGAGGTGGAAGTATGCGGGGGGATGTGAGTGAGCAGACAGATGGTAACACAAATCTGCATGGTGGGAGGTAAAGCAGAGGAGAGTAAAAGCTCATCATGTTGTAAACCAATTAGATGTACCATGCTTCATAACTGGAATAAGTCAGTGTGTGACACTCACCTCAATATGAGCTGCAGCATCACGTCTTCACAGTATAAGCCAATGAGAGTGCGAAAGAGTGCCAGTGACACAGTACCCAACTGAAGAGTTGAATAGAAAATGACACAATGAAACACATGACAACAACTGAGGAGGGCTTTTGTTGATACTACTGCTGAAAGGTTAGTCGATTAGTCAAGCAACAAAAATTTGCTTGTAATAATAATATTGAGCTAAGTGAGTAAAAGTAATATTCCTCTTGTCTCTTACTGTACTGTAATATATTATTTTGATAATAAAAAAAACAACAATTAAGGCAAAGCAAAACCAAACATTTACTGATTGCAGCTTCTCAAATGTGAGCATTTGGTGCATTTTTCTATTTTATTTCTTTGTAAATTGAAAATATTTAGGTCCTGGACTGTTGGTTGGACAAAACATGCAATTTGAAGATGTCACCTTGGGATCTGGGAGATTTTAAGGACATTTTGACAAGACATTTTATAGACTAAACAATTAACTTAGTTAATAATTAAACAAAAAATGAAAAGAAGATTAAGCGTCTACAGTCATGCTATTAGCCCTGTGAGGCTGTACTTAGGCACAGTGGTGCTTTGAGCTAAATGCTAATGTCAGCATGCTAACATGCTCCCAGTGACAACGCTGAAGTCAGCGGATCACCATCTAGGGAACATGAATGTTGATGGAATATTTCAGTACGGAACAAAGTGGTGGACCAACTGAGCGATTGACAGACAGACCTACATTCCCAACCACAGAGCCCTACCGCTCACAAGGTTTAAAATGGAGTATAAAATAGAGCTAAAAAAAGAGGATTTAATATTGAGAGCTTTTTGTAAATATCAAAAAGGTATACAGAAACAGGAATGAAATAGGTGAAATGTGGTTGTCAATGTTTAAGTTGGCTTAAGGTCATACATTTGAAAAGCAAACATGTTTCTTATTTTTCACTGAGCAGGTGTGTCAAAGCTGACTGTTCGCAAACACTGGAGGGAACTCCCTGAGCCATTTACACAGTCAAATAGCAATGTAAAGAAAACATTACTTATTCATGTTGATGATTTAGTTCTGCCAACAAATACGACTATTTTAAAACGCTTATATCAGTTGCTTTATTTACAGGACATGCCACTGCAACTATGCATCACCATGGCAACAATTTTCCAGCTTTGGTGCTGACATTTCAAGTTTCACCACTGGTCCAAGCGCCTTTGGGGCAGGATTTCTGGAGTTACTAACATTTTACTAGATTTGTCTTGTACCTGGAAGGGTGTGTTGATGCGGCTGACTAGTGTATCTAAAACGTGGACGCTCTCGTGTTGGTGGAGGAGGATGAAGGAGAGAAAAGTCTGCAGCAGGTCCGGCTCAGATACACTCCTCAGGAAGAGGTCGAGGTATGCTGTGGTGGTCATCACCTCCTCTAGTGTCAGCTTCAGAGATAGGAAGACAGGACTGTAGGGTCAACTTACAGAACAAATAAAAACATCTTGCCAAAGAAGAATCTGTTAACCCATTAACATCTGTTAATGTCTTCATTATATAGCAAGATGTTGTGGATATGTGTATACTCCTATATAAATCTGAGCATACAGTACACCATTTATCACAATTCATTTGTATACTCTTCTTCAGCTCAGCATGGACAAAAGCAAAAGGAATGATTTAGAATATTTTTAATAAGTGAAACTACTGAGTAAAGCTCCATTTGGACAGGGTTTATTTTGCTCAGGGAAGTTTTAATATTGCACGAGCTCATTTTAATTCAATAGTTCAAACATTTGGGGAACTATACGATACCACTCTCATATCTGTACTGTACATATAGAGCTATAGCCAGAAGATGGGTAGCTTAGCTTAGCGCAAAGACTGAAAACATCTAGAGTAGCCTGGCTACTATAATGGCAATATACACATATCTCGTTTGTTTAACCCAACTGATTTTTTTTAAACCTTTGGACTGAGCGAGGCTAGTTGTTTCATACTGAATAAACAGATATGAGTGTGATATCAATCTTCTCATCTATCTCTCTGCAAGAAAGTGAACGTGCATGTCCCGTACGTACTATTCCTTTAATTCCTTAACTTTTCTCCCCCTATCCCAGGATTAATTACAGCCTCAAATTTCCCAAATATATGGGCCTTCCTTTTCTTTATGTCTCATCCAGACACACATTGTATTTTGAAGGGTGTCACATGATTTTTCAGTGGAATATCCTTGTCTTTTACAAACTGCTTTCTGTAATATGGTAGTAGGTAAAATGCCATACAGTTTAGTTACTGAGGAGCATAGCCAATAATTTATTAACAACTTGACCCTGGAATATACTGTATACATGTCCAAATAAGGCATAACATGAAGATGAAGAGGAAAGGGAAGAAGAGTAATAACCTTGTGGAGAGCTGGTGCTAGGACAGGCACAAGGAATCCATTGTAGATGTAGCTAACTAGCTGGTCTCTGATATCAGGGTGGGCCACCTGAGAACAGTCAACATTAAGTCACATGTCAGTCAAGAGTGCAGTCGAGCAGAAGGTTGTAGCCATTTACCACGTGTGAATAAATTCTTAATGTTTTGTGCGTGCAGCCTTGTCACATGTTTTCACCTGAATAACAGCGTTGCAGAATTCCAGAGAGTTGAGAAACTGGACGAGGGTCGGCATCTGGAGCCAGTCTTCTTTGTGCAGGCAGTGCCACTCCTCATTGGGAACCTCCAGCTTGGTGGGCAGAGATGAGTACAGGCCGCTCAGCCCTGTGGCCAGCACCTGAGAAGGGATGACGTGTCAACATCAAAGAAATTACAATATTCTAGATAAGGTCAATAGCAGATAGCAGGTTCATTTTCACTAATCCTGTGAAATAGGTCAATATCTACAAAATAGATTGGAATAACATTTTATACACATCCATGGTTTCCAGATGATGCATTCTAGTGACTTCAGTGATCCTTTTCCTCTAAATATTTTCACTATTAGATGGCAATTGGGATCCCCACAGGATGACCCCTGACTTTTCTTTTAGCGTCATCAAGTCAAAATTTCTACTTTGGTTAATGATCAAATATCTGCAGAACTCATGACGATTCCATCAGCCTCAATTGCACTTTGTGTCTAGTGCTAACTAGCTAATTTTAGCATGCTAACACACTCACAGTTTTTCGATGCTAAACTATAATGCCATTTTAATTTATCTATAATGCTATTTAGCCATTAGCCTCCACAGCAAAACTACACTGTTCAAAAGGTTTAGGCATTTAGTTTTACATGTACTTTAGAAACAAACACACTGTGTCAAATGAAAAGTAAGTTGACAAAGTGATTGCAGAGAGGATATTATAGGTTTCATTAAACATTAATGAGGTAGTGTTTGGCATATATGATATATGCACAGCAGGTCAGATCTATAGATAATTGTGCAACAAAGAGTTATATTACCTATAACTTTCCTGTCATAATCAGTATGATATGATAATTAGGTCACTAATTAACCTATTAATGCCAACAGACTTTCTAAATACCAAACTAGTAATATGATTTTAGTATTTACAGGGATTTTAGTATTTACAGGCTACAGGATTTCAAACAATAGAGTATATAGCCCTGCAGTCTAATTTAACTGTAAGATGAGTGCATCATTAGTGTTGCATTGATACACATCCTCTATAGGATTATCCTTGTTGCCTTCCACTGGAACCAATTAAATTCAGACTGCAGTTAAACTGGCATCGCATCAAAAGCTATTTTTCATTGCAATGTCTGGAGCTGTGGGTAAATGGCATTATTTACATGGGATTATCTTGCAACTGTGCCATAATCTTTTCATAACCATTTCTAACATTCAATGCCAGAGACATTTTAACCTTGCTTCAACTGGCGTCATGAAATCATATGCACACTTTGGCCTGATTACGATGGCCAGGGTCACAGAAAAGTCTGGGATTTTAGAGTGGGAGTAAGACTGAACCAAAAGCTTGAGTTAGTTGGGGAACGCTACAAGAGAAGAGAGTTTCTCAGCTACCAAAAACCACCACGTGAATGAGAGCTGGAGAAAGAGAATAGTTAGACAATTCATTATTATTAATTAATTGTTCATTAATAATGGTAATTCATCATGTGGGACTGACCGGACAGAAGTAAGTATTCTCTGCGATGTGTTTGGCCACTCGCTCGTTTTCAGCAGACAACGACATAATGAGCAGAAGTGCATCTCTGGCTTGTTGGCCCACTGTGCCCTCCCTGTGGATAAAAGGGATGAGCAGGGAGAAGATGAGGAAGTTGGTGGCTCCCTGGTCCTCGCTGGTGTGGAAAAACAGCTCCAGAATTGAAGGGTCCTTTGCCAGAACACAGCACAGCTGGTTGAGCAGTAGCACCAGCTCGGCTTCCACCGTGGGCGCCGCGGTGCCTGAACAGGACGACAGCAGCATCATGAGCGGCCGCAGGATGGGCTTGTGATGCAGCAGAGGCTGGTTTGCCTGGCCCACCAGCATCTCATACATCTTTAGCTGCTCCAGCTTCATGTCGTCTGTGAACTCCCTGCGGAGGCTCCACACAAAGAGACGCTCCATCACGTTCTCCATTACCACAAACTCCAGGATGGGGCCCATGGCGCCGTCCTGACCACTCTCCTCCTCCATCAGCAGGAACAGCATGTGCTCCACATAGTTCTGCACCGCACTTGCCTCGTCTCCGGGGATGGGGCCGAAACGAGGGCCGCCGCTTGAGCTAGCGCTGACGTTGATGACACTCAGGGCGGCCAGGGTGGAGCTCCTGTGCAGGGGATCATGCTTTTCTAGGATCTTCACCACCTACAGTAAGAGACAAGAGGAATATTACTTTTACTCAACACTTAGCTCAATATTACTTGATTTTTAAGAAGTAACAGCTGCAAACTTTGTAAAGTAACAAATGAGTATACGTTTGGTTATCATAACTCACAACTACACCCAAATAGAAAGAGACAAAGCCAAAGGCTGTAGAAGTCCTTCTACAGTAAAGCATTATGTTTTTAAGTAAAGGACACAATACTTATATAGATTTGTCAGCAAAGTATAAAAGGCTTTTCAATTCTGATGAAGCACTCCACCACCAGATTTAACAAATTTGTCCCATGTCTTTGTGTGACAATGTACAAATCAATAAATGCACTCAATGGAAATGATAACCTGCCACATTTACTGGGTTTACACATTAATTATTTTTTGACGTGTGCTAGAGTGACACTTCAGACTCAAACAAACAAAACACAACTTCAATCAGAAGGTCATTTTTATATATGACTGCATGCACCATATAAAACAGACTTTTCAATCAGCCTGCACTTTGAATTGTGAAAAGAGGAAATAAAATACACAAAATGTATATTGCAAAAGTCTGTTTGAAAGGGGACAAATCTTTATTGGTTTTGAGTGCTCCGTATAGCAAAGTAACCAGCGATAGCCACCATTTTGGAGAACACAAAGTGAAGACAAAGATGGGCAAAAATTGTGTCAACTAAATCCAAGGAAAAAGCCAATTGATTGCTGCGATATAAAGAATTGCAAACAACACTAAATCAGTTTCCATTTATGCTGACGAAAAGGATTTTCAGTATTTCCACTCACATAATGTACAGTTAATGTGCTATACGATGGACACTTAACCTATGGTACAGGTCAGTTTTAATCTTATTTGTATAGCCAGTGCTTGTATACAATGTTTACATTGCAGGTAAAATCATTCCTTTCTCCCTGTCAGGTTAATTATCAACAATAATGGGGTGTAAATAAACCAGCAGCACAGTACAGATACACTCAGTTGGGTAGCACAGAGTGAAACAGTCCTTTGTGTATCCAGTCCCTCCCTTGCGTGTCCGCTTCGTAGAAACCAGAGTCACAATAATGGAGCCAGTGTCCCCAGCCTGTCACTGCTGCCATGACAATAACTGGCTGTGCACAAGAGAACTGGGCATAGCTGATGGAAACCAGAGAACAGAGCTTGTAATCCTCGTCTGAGCTCGATGGGGCCTGGCCCAGTGGCCCAAGGCTCAGGGATCAGTCCGTACTATCAGACTATCAAGGTCAATTGCGGACAAGGTTATGGTTTGTTAAACTACAAAGCCCAGAGTATGTGTATTGTTTGTAAAGCAGCTGCTAGTAAGTGTGAATTCTTACTGTAGTTCAGTACAGGTAGACAGTGCTGACAGGTCACTTGATAGTCTGACTGTATCTGTATCACCCGTCTGAACACGGATCATACAGAAAATGTCAGGAGGGAGCTGTCATTGTTAGTCCAAGGACAAGCTTTACAAAATGAATGTGAATGAGGGGTGTTGGCACATCAGTAGGGTGATTTCTGGGAGGCTGGTCAGAGGAGACAAAAGAGCAGTGATGTCAAACTGAAGGCAGCATCACAGTGCATCACAAAAGACTCCACTCCACACAGCTTATGTGCTGTGCTGAAGTAAAACACTTAAGTAGAGTCAATTATCACCCTTCAAGTGAAGTTGTGTTCCAAGGGTCAGAATAACATTTCTGTTTAAAAACAATTTGTTTCATATTTTAGTGTAGTATAAATCTGAGTGGGGAAAGTGAAAGCGCAGCATTTGTCCCCTGCTCAATACCACCACAGTAGGGCCCTTGAGTAAGACCCTTATCCTTCAACTGCTCAGACTGTGTCAACAGATCATACTGTGGTTGTACTGGGCAGTTTCCAGATGTGTGCATGTGTGTAAATCTGTTTTTAATATGAGTAGGGCAATGCTTAAAAGAGAGGACTGCTCTCAGTAAAACTGCCCTGAATAAATAAAAAAGAGCATAATATGCAGCTTCACCTGAGGGATGGGAGCAGGGATCCAACTTAATTGAAACACCTGTTTACTATTATCTCCTCTTTTGGTTGGGTTTGATACCAGAGAACTAAAGCCATGTCTGAAGATGTTCTTAAATGTTCGCTGGATGTGAGTGTTTCCACATAAACTGCACGACACCAAACAGAAACATTCATAAAACTTTGGCATTAACAATGAATTGAATGAGTCAGTAACTCCGAAGAGCCAAGTGACAAGGAACAAACTTGTTGCCCATACTACACTGTCTGTAGTTAATGATTTCTTGCAGCCACGGCAACTCACGTGTCACAACAAACACAATGAGCTCTCTGAGGCCTGGAGAGCGGCAGATAAGACATGGCCAATATTACTTACAACATGTTACTCGGATTTCAAGGTTTTCCGAACAGAAACCAAAGTCAGGAGCACTCTTATCGGGGTACAGATTAACGGAGCATGGAAATACGACTCTGCAAGAGTGCAGTCGTGCTGCCAGTTTGCCTAAAGCAAAGCAACCCTTAATCTGGAACAGGGAGTCCTAATTCTTGCTGCTCGCAGTCAGTAGCTGGAACTAGTCAGTGTCTTGTATTTTTAAAACACAACAACTTCTAACAAAACTTCAACAAAAAAGTTAAATTAAGCAGACTGTGACAAAATTGCCACATTAATTTGTAGGGTAAGTCATGGGAGTATTTATTTTATATTCACAATTAATGTAAAAATACAAATGTTTTGGGATTGGATAGATTACTGATAGATGTCACTTTACCAGACTGGACTTTATGCATGTGTTAAAAACAAACCACAAACTGTCATGTGGCAGAACCAAGGTTAGCCTACCATCATGTTCAATGCCAAGCCTGTCTAAACTTAGCGACACGTTAGTTTGTATTCAAAACAATAAGCACTTCCTCATCAGTGTGAATTCACCTATCACATTAACAGATACACACAACATAACGCCACTGGGTCACTAGCGTGATTCATCTAAACATCAAACTAGTTTGACAAAAGAGTAAGGTCCACTTTCTTACTTTTCCATTAAATAAATAGTTTTGTCAAACTACTATTTCCATGGTCAATAATGAAACTTCAAGCTCAATTTATCAAACTGATGTACCAGAATACATTGAAATAATTCCTCAAGAAACCAGGGAACGTAATATACATCCAAAAATACAAATCACAGACCAAAAATATGGAGATCATTTTGTTTCTTTATCAAACAGTCAAAACAAGTGGTTTGAGAGAGAAACTTTCCACACTTTTGCTTTCAAACTCTAAACTTTTGCTTTCAAACCCTAAAATCTTGCTTG
>JAVQJL010019266.1:0-15681 GCA_036024295.1 Nannoperca obscura | reverse complement strand
TGGTGGGAACGTTGGATCTTTGTAAATATAAGAGTTGGTCTGGACCTGCTCTATAAGAAAAAGTGCCCTGAGATAACTTTGTTATGATATGGTGCTGTATAAATAAGACTGAATTGAATTAAATAGGCAGTCAGGGCTTTCTGTGATATCACATAATATTTATGTCTGTTGCTACTGACACAATGGGTTTACCCCCTTAAGGTCTAATGTTGGAGACAGTACTCAACTACTAAGTGTTTAGTATTAAGGTAATATGGTACTAAAGTCCCATCACCATGCCTACAGTATATCATGTATTAAACATATAAACCAGTGGATGAAACATGTTGTTTTACTCCTAAATAAAGATAGATTTTAGTGTCAAGAGTGTTTCAAAATCAGCGTCTTACCACTTTCAAACATTCTGCTTTAAGCTTCATCATAAATGTGAGACCTGCTTAAAAGCTATGAGCCACTCCGACTTCTCAGGTCATTTGGTTCTAATATTCTTGTTGTACCTAGCAATTCCAGCAAAGTAGCATTTAGTTTGTATGCCCCTGGATGCTGGATCAGCCTCAGCTTTATTGTTATCATTATTATTCTTTCTTCATTTTCTACCTAATCTTCATGTAAGGCACACTGCGGTTTTCCCTGGGTATGAAATGTGCTCCATTAATAAAGCTCTGCCTAAGGTATTGTACACTTTGCCAAGAAGAGCACTGTCCATAATATAAACCATACACTTGATCCACAGGAGATGAACTGCTAAACAACGATAAAAAAACGTGTATATGCATATTTTTTAATTGGGGTATAAACTGAATCCACTTCCAAACTGGTCGTTTGTTTGGACAGGTCGTAGTGGAATATGGACTATTTGACTGATCATGTGAGGCCCATCACCCACCATGAAATAATGTCTCCACTGGCTGCTGCAAACAAACTTGCAGCTTCTCTTGCATCATCTTCTTATCAAGCTCCATTTTAAGCAATGTATGCTGTTTTGTAGCAGGAGCAAACAGTTTGTGGCCGGCCCTCTGGCGCCATCTACTGTTGTATGATCTTTTATGAGGTGTTTGTTTGTATGATATGTAGTCACAAAGGTTTACAACCAGGTGGCAGTAGTGAATAAGAATGAAACACCCATATACAGCTGGTACTGGCCCCTCTTGGGACTGGCCCCTCTGACAGTTTCTTCCTGTATCTGTTGGGTGCTTTGTTGAAACTTGTGTAAGCTGTGTTTTTTATTATTATTCTAAATCAGTTTGCTTTAATTTCTCACTTTTTAATTTGCAGGGCAACAAAGAGCTGCTTTGTCTTTCCACTGGTGCACATAGATAGAAACAATATGCTTATTGTTGAATTGTGGTCTTGTCTGCAGACATTCCCGCCACACAATGAAATATATAACTGATTTTAGTCAAACAAATGTGATAACATGCCACAGTGGTAAAAAGGAACATTTTGTGCACCATTGCACCTTCAAATAATATGAACTACAGTACACACTATGTGTGTGTGTGTAGTATTAAGTCATGGTTTACTTTGTTTCACACTGTAGAAACTGTGCAAGTCCTCACTTGTGTAGAGGTGCAGGTACTGTTCATTAAATGAGTTTCTGTGTAGTTCGTAAATACTTTCGCTGCAGCTTACGGCAATGCTTTTGAGTCTCAGGCGGTCATAAAGCTCACTATTGTCCTCCGATTGAGCAGAACCCACACAGTGCTGCGTCCTTGTAGTTTTTGGGTAATCCCTAATAGCATCATTGTCACTATTATCACAAAACATTAATACAAACTTAAAGGGGGATTAAAGGGGACAAAGCTGTTACACATTTTTTAACCTTTAAATATTTCACCTGGAAATGTGGAAGGAACCTTAGGGGGAAACAGAAATGACAAACTTAAACTTGTATGTAGATCTGTAATAATGAGTAATGGATTAAAGACTGCTTTTTGTGGATCTGTCAGTGGATCTGTCAAATGACTGTGAGTGCATGCCCAAAAAATGTATGATAAACCACCCACCACTGAACTATGAGTCACTCTTACTAATTATTTGGTTTAGTTACATCTGGACAGGTACATTTTTTATCTATTACCAAGTCTTTTTAAATTCAAAGCTGTGCTGCCTGCTTCCTCCTCCTCCCACCTGACCTGACCTGCAAAATATATTTTTTATATATAGACGTTGTGCCCCAGTTCAGTTTCCCTATTGGGACAAGTCAGTGCAGTGTGAGGACAACCTTTCTGTCTGCCCCATGCATGTGAGTTACTTGACCAGAGCAGATCTGAGGGAAGCTGATGTTTAACTAAGATAAACTGTAAAAGCACCTGGCACAGTTTCCCATGGTCCTGCTGTGAACCCAAAAAGGGAAGTTCCATAACTTCCTGAATATGGCTGCCATACTGCTGGATGTCTTGGTGGCTTCAAGAGATCATCAAATAGGGTTCTCAACCTTTTGTAACTTTAGGTCCACTTAACTTAAGGCCCACATTTCTCAGGACCACCTTCCCAAATACACCCTGTAACATCCTGGGTGCTTTAAATATCTCTGGAGCCTCGATGGCTTTAGCTTCATTTGACAGATTTCTCCCAGTCAACACTCTGTGCTTTGCACTGCCCGCCATTATGAATCCATATTTAATGTGTTCAGACTTATATTTCTCGCTTTGAAGCTTTTCCTGGTGCAGGTTTGTCTCATAATGCATGTCACTGCATCCGGGGGAACGTTAGCTAGATATGCTGGAAAAACACGTTTGTTTCTACCTGATGATGTGTTTAGACGTTTTTTATTCATGTGAATCCTGGAGCATATTTAGATAAAAATAACTCGTTTTGCAAATTGCCACCTTTAAAAAAAAGGAATCTAACCATTTGGCAGTACCACTGCCTCTGAGGCCCACTAGATGGCGCTCTGAGGCACACCACGTTCTAGATAATCTTATATTGTTTTAGGTGAAATCTTAACTAGCAACTCCAGCTGTCAAATAAATAGAGTTTAGTAAAAAGTACAGTATTTCCCTCTGAAATTTGATCAGTTTTGGTCAATCAAATGGAAATACACACGTAAAGAAAGTACCTGAAAAAAGGACAGTACTAGTAAATGTATTTAGTTACACTCCACTGCCCAGGACCTGGGGCTGTAAGCAGGGAGTACATGGATAGATGGGTTGATGTTTTTGATTATTGGTACACATGTTTTCACTTTGTTATTTTTTTGTTTGTTAATGAAAATAGTCCCTAGTTCACTACAGTGAATGAATGAGGAGGGTTTTTATTCCTGATGAGATATCTTTGCTATATTTGATCCTCTAAATCTGCGTTTGCTCATAGCAGAATCTACATTTCAATTCTTCTTTTTGTAGCTATATTATTCGGTTACTTTATGCTGCTCTGACATTCTGCATGCTAACTTGCAACAGGAAATAAACCCCACACAATCCATGAATGATTGAAGGACCTGCAATCAAAATCTGATTTTAATATCTCACCATGTAAGTAAATATTAATCTAAACAATCAACTCAAGTGACTTTGCAGGTGTGTTTCACACCATTAAGTGGTGTCCATCTTAACTTTAAATTATGTGAACTTTTGAACTTGCACGCTTTTGCCAAGCATGTGACTGCAGAGCACTATCAGAACACTAGCTGCTGGATATTCTTTGGACCGCTCTCACTGTTTCACCAGATACTTAACAGGAGCAGCTGTGCAAGAACTTTGTTCCCTCTGAGCTCAAGTCCTGTGCACAGGTGAAGGGCTACCCAGCGGTGTCCTCTCAGTTTACAGACTGACGTGCAACATACGTGTGTGTGTATGTGTGTGTGTTTGCATGACAGAGAGCGAGAGTGTGAGTTAGAAAGTGAAAAGGTGAAAGTGAAGCCACAGCGCTCAAAGCAGATTTATTTGCTCTGCAGGTCGAGGCGTGTTTCAGGCCCTTTAAAGCTCGGCATGTACACACAGGTCAAGACCAAGCAGAGGTGAAACCTGGCATGCATACACTCGCACACACACACATGCACACACATGCATGCACACACACACACACACACACACACACACACACACACACACACACAAAGAAACCACTCCTTTCTCCCAGGTTACTTCACCTTCAGCCTATTTTCTATCTACCATCACATCCCTTCATTTGACTGGGCCAGTGCGTTACAGTTTTCTTTTTACAACTGATTACACACTAACATTAAAAATAACACACAGTTAGTGAAACCTGACACTCAAGGAGCAAAACCTCAGCCCATATCTGCACAACTATAAGCACATTCTCAGCCTCACACCTTTTGCAAACATTAAACACACTTCTTTACATTAGACACAGAAATCGAACATGCCACTTGTTTGGCACTGCCTTTGAAAATACCACAACTATAACCTATTGATCAAACACACCCGTCAGGTGTAGACACTTAGGTGCTTAATTGTCAGGAGGAAGCACTAACAAAACCTGTCTTCAACTAAAATGGCAACGTTGCAGTAAGAGGAAGAGGCAGAGGGAGACATTTCCATCTGGGACAGTGTATCTTTCCACCTCAGTAAAGTCACCTGAGGTTAAAGACGTAGTCAGAAAGAAGAACTGAGGTCAACAAACAAATACAGAGGGCATGACTTCAGAGTCAATACAGCCCTGCAGCTCACATGTGACGCCATTATGCTGAGTGTACAGTAGCTGCTACTGTAGTCCCAAACTCTTTTAAACAGAGGCACTGCGTTGTAGAGATAAATGTTCATGGCAACCCACATTTTCTATGAGAGTGTCAGAATTTCTTGTGTTTCATTAGAAGTTCCCAAAATAGTAAGTAATATATGTATGTATACTGATGTGTGATTCCAGGGGTATTTAAGCTAAATTGTAGTGTTGTACTGTAGTTATTTTTTATGTTAATTGACTGTTTCTTCTATTTTAATGTGCCTGAAAATTAATTTATAAAAGGAGTTCATGTAACTGCTGCCTCGATTTTATGTGGTGAACATGGATATGAACAAATCTGCACCCTTAGCTCTTCCTGAAGGAACCTCACTTTGAGAAGCAGTGGTTTATATTGTCAGCATTGTGTTTATGATTCTTGGCCTATAAGCTATGACCTATGATGTCTGCCACCCCCCCTGTTCAGGTCAATTAAGCTTACATGATGTTTTGAGTACAGTATATAATTCATGCAGTCATATCCTGTGGTCTTGCCCAGGGTCTTTTTTGGAAGCTATACACTAAGAAATTGAGCTTATCATAAAATTTTGATTCTGTATTACCATCATTCATTCATTATGGGGAGCATGCTGACAGAAATAGTGGACAAGATGCAAAAAATATCCACAGCTATTAAAATGGAGACAAATAACAAAGTATCTCTATTACCTCAGGTAAACTACACTGTAAGCAATTGCTGTTAATTTACAGCCAATTTTCAACACTAATCTATTGTATTTATGTAATACGGTTTTGTACTGTAGTTAGCAATGCATTGTGGGCTGGTTCATTTAAAGCAATAGCACAGAGGCCTTAAACAGTATGCTAATGTTTTAAATTGCAGTACAATACAGTATTTCTGAATAATGGGTGTTGCACTGGGAATCAAAAATTTAAGTTTTGTCAAAGTTTTACTCAGTTTACATCGGAAAATGGACATAATTTGCCAATAGCAACTAGTGAGAGGACTTTTTCCAGATACATCATTTGAAAAGCAGTTTTCCCAGAGGAGGACACACTTCGAGGGAATCTACACATCAACAAGAAGTCCTGCTTCATCTGCATCTATCGGGTTGTGCATCTACAAATTAGATTATCCTTTAAAACAATCCTATTTTTCTCGCTAGTATCATAATCATAAAGGTAGCTTTACCAGAATAATGTTTGAAATCAAAAGGATACTCAGCAAACTGTAGCTAGTAAATCGTTACTTATCAGTGAGTCTGAGATTTGAATAGCTCAAATATTTATTCAAAGAGTCACAGAATTGTATCATATGCTATCCATTTTGGATTATTTGTGACTTTTCTTAAGGTTAATAGCAGTTGTTGCTAGCTAGCTAGCTAGCTGATAGCCTTTTGCACCTTGCTAACATATGTTGGAAAGCTGGCTTGAGAAAAGAGTGAGCTGATAGCATTAGTGTTCACATACAACAAAAACACTGATTTCTTTCACTGTTGTTTTTATGGCCAAGGTAATCATTGCAATTTGATTTAGGATTAGAAATGTCACCGTGAAGGTTTATACAGGTGCAAGTAATGATACTGGTCTTCTTGTCCACACATTTTAGCCTAACATCAATGCATAATATGTTTAATTTTGCATTTGGTTAGTGTCAACCCTTGTTTTTTTGCTGATGAAATGAAACTGAGAATCTGCAATGAAATTCTGTCTGTGTTGGCTGCTTTATTTTTTATAAAGCAACAGGGCAACATATGTATAATGTTGCCCTGTCAGGTCTGTGGTCATAATTGTGGCACAATATTGGCCTATGTAAGGGAATTCATAAAAATACACCTAATGTAACTTTTAAGTGTGTTTTGCCAGATTGCAATCGGACTTTTAAGTCTCACACTTACAGGCATAAAGACAAATGTATGATCAGGACTAGGTTGTGTGGTGTAGGTGAACTAGCGTGTCATGTTGACTTCTGCAGTGCAAGGTGTCAGAACTTGAAATCCTTTTACTCTCATTTGAAAATACACACCAGAGGGGGAAAAAGTTGTGTGTCCTTCTAGATACTGTGACAAGAGCTTTCCTGTTTTATCCACATTCACATCACACATGAGTAGGAAACATAACAAGGGTGCTGAGGATTCATACGGAAGCCGAGAGTGGCCATGCTTGCAATAATTTTTTTTAATGCCGTTATCTCGAGATCACGAGTAAATTTTTCCGTTATCTCGAGAAAACAAGCTTTGTTATCTCGGGATCACGACTTAATTATTCTGTTATATCGAGATCACGGGATGATTACACAATTGAGCCTTCAAGATCATTGCCATGACTGTGGCATGTTCATAACTGGAGAAACAGCAAGCTCAATTTGCGACTGACCACTAAAATAAGCCCAAATTAAAATGAACAAAGTTACAGTATCGCCAGCTTGTGCATGAGTAAATATGAAGTATAACATAATATTGCTGTTCCAAACAGAACTGTGCAATCATGTAGAATACGTATGTAATTTAAAAAACACACATTTCTAATAAAGTATAGTGGATGGGTTTGAAATATGATTCATAAATATCTTTTATTAGATTATCAGTGTGTTTTCGCAGCGGTCTGTTCTCAAACTGTCTCAGCTCGTTTTCTCGAGATAACGGAATAATTAAGTTGTGATCTTGAGATAACAAAACTCGTTTTCTCGAGATAACGGAATAATTAAGTCGTGATCTCGAGATAACAA
The DNA here is from genome assembly GCA_036024295.1 of Nannoperca obscura. NCBI lineage: Eukaryota > Metazoa > Chordata > Actinopteri > Centrarchiformes > Percichthyidae > Nannoperca > Nannoperca obscura. Next base: position 8,306 of record JAVQJL010019266.1, on the reverse strand, counting down.
AGCTCGTTTTCTCGAGATAACAGAAAAATTAACTTGTGATCTCGAGATAACGGCATTAAAAAAATGTTTGCAAGCATGGCCGCTCTCAGCTTCCGTACTGAGGGGACCATGTGTACCAAATTTTATGGCAAATATGCAAAAATCACAAATGTCAACCTTGTGGTGATTCTGCATCAAATGTTGCACCAATCATCTCGTAGATGTTTACATATTTTACCAGGTAAGTGAAAATTCTGACCTGCTGGTGGCACCAGAGTAAACTGCAAAAATCTCAAATTTCGTGGCAATAGATACTATAGTTACATAACGTTGGACCAACTGAACGATTGACATTGTCATCCCTAGAAGCATAAAAATGATCAATACAACGAGTAACAACTGACCTTGCCTGCCATTCAATATATCCTGTCCACAGTGTTACAGATGTGTCTTTTATAATAGCAGTCTGTGGGAAAATGCTTCCTGGGCCCGTTTTATTTCTTGTTGCAGTTCTGCAGTTGGCCACTGGGGCAAACTGGCAGCAGGGCTCACTGCTTACAGTGATAAATATTGGTCAGTCAAACGTTAATGAAACATTAAGAATGAGATTTATGTAATAGTATTAATAAATCCATTTTTTTAGTTACACAATAACCAGGTTTATGTATTTATCATCAATACATTTATGTAAACCAATCTCATACAGTTTAACTAATCGAATCTTGCTTGTTCCGCAGCTAGCCATATTTAAACCATATGCATATGTTTTAACTGATTACATTAGATTGTTTTACAATTAACAGATTTATCAAATAAATCAAAATACTGAATATTAAACTATGCCATGATTTATTTTTCACTGCAGTGAGAAGCAAAGAGCCTTGTACTCCCATTTACAATTTTTCTCAATGTATATTCCAAGCAGTGGTAATGCTGAAGCTCTCACCATCAGTGCAGAGTGCAGGTTACTCACTAGTTATTTCCTCCCACGCCAATGCACAGTGTACATGCATCAGTTGGCTGTTGGCTTTTTCAGCATTGCATCATGTTAAAGTGAAACTTTTAACAGATAACGTGAGGCGATGTGAGGCAACACATCAGTTCTATTAACTGGCGTTGGTTTGTCAGGTCCCAAAACCCTCGAAAATATCCAGTGCTACTGGAGAGGAAGAGAGCTGTTTCTCCAGAGTAAGCCGTCATACTAAATGCCTACTTTTTCTTCCTCCCAGAAACTTCAGCTGAGGTTTGCTTGGCTTGCATCACCCATCCAGTCTCTGTAAATACACGGGTATATTGATTGAAAACAGTCAGAGTGTGGACTCATCCCTTTGATCTTTCTGCCGCTCTTCTATGCAGTATTTCCCCCTCCACAGTCAGGTCATTAATCTTCCCGTTATTGGATAAACGCACTGACATCTCTCCATAAAATGGCACTTAATTTATGCATTATTTATGCCTCATTTATGTGCTCAGGTCCTCTAACTATTTATCAAATGTCCCCTCTTATGTCAAAACATGGAAATTGAGTGCCGTTACTCATGATATTCGCAGGAAACACATCAGTGGAAAGGAAGTCACTGGGGAGCTCCACTCACTGTCACAATAAAGTCTCATCCCGGCGACGGTGTGGCAGCATGAGCGGCTTTTTAGCTAACTGGTAACCACAAGAGGGACATTGCACAGCATGATGCAACGCAGTTCAACAAAGATAAATGCGGAAGACACCATTTTCCCTCTATGATTAAAGGTTTTGTGCTCTTTCTCAGATGCAAGCATGTTTGAAGTGCTGTTTGTGTGCATCGATTTCTCGAAACCATTTAACCACATACACGGACCATACATGTAGAGATCCTCATGCTGTTTGCACAGCAGTTCGTAACAAGACAGAAGGCGATGCACTCCCACCAACACCCCACCCCCATCTTTCCTTCATTGCCCCAGGAGCAAGGTGTGTCACACTTCACAGAGCACCCAGACGCACTCACCTGCACTGCCACTGCAGCTACGCATCACCAGCCAGCATCTCCACAGGAACTGAACTCTCTGGTTAACCTCTGCAACCTCAGCTGTGGCTTCCTCGCTGTCAATCTGAATTCAAATCCAACTGAAAGCCAGTTCCTGACATATTTTACTTTGGCTTCTTCATAATGCCTTGGTATACAACTCCAAATTTTGAACTTTTATATCGGAAATCTCTGGAAAAAACCTGAAATGGAGATAAAAAAAAGAAGACATAAAAGATTTAAGTGTGTTGTGTGTAGCTCAGTGGTAGAGTGCATGCTTTGCATGTATGATGTGTTGGGTTCAATTCCTGGCATCTCCAATCCTGGAAGTTGCTTTGGATAAAAGTGTCTGCTAAATATTATGTAATTTAAGGGCAGATTCTTTATACATTTCTGCAATGACCCTGCCGGGTTTTTGAACATGTTTTTATTTTATATTTCATGCAGCAGCAAACATGTCTGTTTTCCATTGCTGGAATTTCCCAAATGTTTCTCAGGGCTTGGAAGGTCCAAGATATGTATTACATTTTTAGGCATTTAGCAGATGCTTTTATTCAAAGTGACTTCCAAATCAGGAGCAACTGGGGGTTCAGTGTCTTGCTCAACGACACTTGGACACATGGACAGGAGGAGCCGGGGATCGAACCCTATTAATCCACTAACCCTACTATAACCCTATGGACGACCTGCCCTACCTCCTGCGCCACAGCTCAGTCTCCAATATTTCAATGCTTTTATTTGTTAAAAAATGTTTTCATTACAGATGAGGAGGTACATAGTAGTTGTGATTTGGATTTTGTGCTTTCGTCCTTGTCATGACCACATCTCGACCAATCAGGATTGACAGCACCACCTGAAATTGACTTGGAACATAGGTCACAGCATTACAGCTTTTTGCAAGCACTGCTTAAATGCAGATCATTAGAGGTGGCACAAATGATTGTTATTTTTACACAGTCCTACACAGCGTCCGTATGCTGCTGCATGGGTTGCAAGTGCGCTGTTTGTTTGGATTGGAGAAATGTCAAAATCAATGCACAAGGATATTATCTAATGTTCAAAATTGCAGCTTGTGGGCAGCGGATTTTGAAAAAACTGGTGGAAGCAGAAGTCATTAGAATGGCTGCACAGTGCATTATCCGTTCCGTAGAAGATCTGTCTAACAATTTATGTTGTGCTTTAATGGCTTGGCATATTAGTTTTTGTGTGTGTTCCTGTGATTTTTTTTTGTGTAATTTGTTTTTTTAATGAAAAAAAAAGACTAGGAGTAACAGAAATCCCTTGAGGGAAGTACTCTATACTACAAGCACTAACACGTGTGTGTTCATGTGTCTTTACACAGACACAGTAACGTTGCATGGCTCATTCTGGACATCTCTGTCCAGACTTGATCTTCCACAGACTTGACTGCGAGTGCAGGCTCTGACCCACCTTTCTTTCCCTTCCCACATGGATAGATCCATACAGTCCTCTTATAGAAGCAAGGGTTCCAATTTGTCAGTTTTCCCCAAGTGCATGAATCAAAGATGAAGGGACTTAGCCCAGCCATGGGGGGGATCTCCCTCAGCAGATGATGCATCTGCATCTTATATAAACTGTAGCAGATGTGGGAGCACTTATAGTACTTGACTGGCATAAAAATGACATAAAGCAGAGGGTAAGAAGGGCACAGATGCTTTCCTTTTTAAACAAAGAAAGCATCTGTTTGTCTGTTTGCTTCACTTACTCCAGCATGTAGTTTAAATGACCATGTTATCCTCAGCCTGCACGTTAACTTCTCAGTCACCATATTAGGTATTTGATAACTATGCTTTCTTTCATTTAATTTAGAGCTGTTCCAAACTCGAGAACTATATTTAAACCAGATTTTCCAGTGGAAATAGCAAATAACCCAAATTGTATTTGTATTGCCAATTTGCTCTGATGCGTATTAATGTGCTGATTCAAAAACAATTTATCACTTCTGAAATTCAAATGTGATGAAAACGGTGGTGAAACCCAATGATGTGGTCTATTTCATTATTTTGATATTGATCCAAAGAACACAGGGGATTCTAAGCTGGCACACTTGCCAGAGGCGAGTGATGTAGCGGGTGTTGAGTGCAGAAGAGAGAGCACTGTTAGTCGAAGAAGTAATTAAAATGTTTTACTTTTGATTTTCCCCTTGTTGTTTGTTTGAAGATAGAAAGTATGTGAGTATTACATAGAACTATTTGTTCTAATGCTTAAATTGACTTAAATACAGACATGACTCCATAGGACTCCCTGTTAACCTGATCTGAAATATTCTAGATTTACTTTCCATAGTTTCATATATTTTAAATAAAGAACTGCGAGGTTGAACAAAACAGTCAAGTGTGTGCCAGTAGCATTTACAATATTCAAACCATATATATATAACCATACAATATAATGTTATGTTGCTACGGTAATGTCAGGAGTAGCCTGTGGACATCAATAGCTGTAACACTGAGAACTGAATTATCTAGTATTTACAGTCTAATTCTTTTTTGTAATTTGCTTGCAAGGCTTCACTTTGCTATAACACAACATTGTATGCTGTTTATTTATAAGGCTCTAGTGCAAAAAAACAAAAAACGAGTTACCTTTACTCTCTGGTTACATTTAAATACAGTACTTACAATTTCAAGTCACAGGACATTTTAACATTAGCTGCACCTCTTGTTCACACAGAATTTGGAAAAAGTGGGTTCACATACTATGCAAAAAATATGAACTTCTCCTACTTCACTTGAACATTTTAATAGGTTGTACTTATGTATTTTGGCACAGCCTGGCTCATAAACTGTGATAAAGTGAGGAGACAACACGAGCTTGCGGCTAAGAAAAGTAATTTATTGTACAAAAGTTAACTAATACAACTTTAAACAAAACCAGATGCCACCGCCATGCCTGCCGAGGGAGCAGAGATCTTCCAGAGAGCAGAAGACTGCGGAATAAGGGAGGTATTTATAGAGCATAGCACATGGGGACCAGGTGTAGCTCAACACAACCAATTGTGAAAATGTATAATGTCTGTGTCTGTAAATAGTGTCTGTCTATGCTTAAACTGTATATGTATATATATTTATTTTGTACACAGGTCTCTTTTAGAAAAACAATACCAACCTCAATGAGACTACCTGCTTAAATAAAGAATTTAAAAAAATAAGAACATTTTGTTTTTTTTTATTTCCTTGTTTCCCCTAACAATGATCAGATGACAACTGTAATTTGACTAAATTTACTCACCTGTTAAAAAGTGAGGATGCATCCAGGGGAGGTGGATGAAAACGACAAAACGATCTGATTGGTGTCAACTAACTTATGAAGATAGTGGCAGACAGTGGGAAATCAGTTTAATAGGAATAGAAATTGGAAATAACAAAGCTACTTTATAATCAAACAGTTCCTCAGTATTAAATGTTTATATTGGCCACTTTAGTAATTCACATAAGCAGCGTTGGCAAATGAAAAGGCCCTTGAATGTTGGTTTTGCTATACATTTATTATGAAGTGTCTCCTTGATGAAAGCAAGGAGAAATACGACTGAATTGAATGTGGACCCTCTGGCCTTGGGCCTGTTTATTAATGCGCATTACTTTTTAATGTCTCATAATAAATAATGTATTGGAATTGTGACAATATGCAACTTGGCCATTACCTGCAGGCTATCAGATTGATGGCAGAGGCCAGCGCAGACCTTGGCCCTTTGATGACAACATTAAGCTATAAATTAAAGTTCAGATGCTAAGTGTGAGAATTTATAATGCATGCAACACAGGGGATAATAGGAGCACTATGTGCAGCTTCTACCATTAGTGCTGAAGTTGTAATTGAACTGAACTGTACAGTACATATCCATTTACCCAGGACAATGTCTCCAGTTTCCCTCCATTTTTTTGTCAGACAAATCAGTAAATATTTTCATACAAAATTAATGAGAAATACAGTACAGTTTGTCAGACATCACTAAAAAGCAATTATCAGTGCAGCCAATGTGTACTGTCACCATCTTCCCGAAACCATTTTCTGGCACAATTTATCAATTGCAATTAAACAAATGTAATTAGCATGCTGCCCATGTTATCAATTTAAATGAATTTTGGTTAAAAGACTTCTCTGGGTGAGAATATCTATACATAAAACAGAAGTTTGCACAGATAATATGAAGCACAAATAGCCAAACATCACTTCATCACACTAAATTAGGCTTGAACAACTATCAGCTCAAGAAGCGGCAATCTACCTAAACTGTGAACCCAGGCAGGAATGTTTTGGATTGACCAAATGAAACAATCATACAAGTTTTAACCAAACTTATTCGGAAGAGATAACAAAAGGAACACCAGTGATGTCTTCTGTAAACATCCATCACATTGTACAGACTCCCTTGAATGTTTTTAGCTAGCTACAGGCATTTTGTTAGTGTTTTAGCCCCTGGTTCCACATCGTGGCACTGATAGTTTTCCCCTCTGGTGGGCGAGGTTTTCTGAGTATGGCTCGTTGCGCTCTGTCCCTATAGCTTTCAAGATTTCTTTGTAAATACATTGTAATGAAATTATCCTTTAATCACTGTAAAAGTAGGATAATACCACTTGTTCTAACGAAGGCATTTTTGTGAAAATACATACATGTAACATCCTCACGAAATGGTAAACTGAAGCCAGTGAGTGTTGATGATCAGATTTTATAATTAATTGAAAGATATTTTTGTTCCACCTGTCGATTCAGCCTGACTCAGTCGTTCACCTACCCACTTAATACAAATACATGCTGTACCCTCAGCTGCACTCCTTCCGTGGCTCAATTCATTTTCATATTAAACTGACCTTATTTTGTTACATTGACTGCTGATGCTGTGTTCTACTTCCCAACCTAAACTCACATTTGAATGCATTAGCAGAACACAATGTAGGTGTGAAAAAATGGTGCCCTGACCAAGTGTGGGCTGGCATTGAATATTGTTAGGAATAATAATGAGCGCGAGACACAGTGGGAGAGAAAAGGCAGACTCCTGATCATTTGTGATGCGAAACCTAGAAACTGTGATTTAAATGAGAGTGTGAGAGGAAAAAATGAACATGCGGTAGCCAAGTGTGGGCTGTCTTGGCATTCAGCACTACGCCTAAAAGCAGGAGAGAGGTCTATATGTATGTATTCATACTGTGGGCATCAAGCAAGGCTGGCAGGGGTTGTTGAGAGCATCTGTTCTTAGTGTAATGAGTGTGTCGTCCCTTCCCCCCTCCTCTTACACACTCTCATCATTACCAGTGTTTAATTAGAGACATCCCGTGTTGTGGATGCTGCTGACGGTGAGGTAGGGAGGGAGGGCCATGACAGAAACGGGCAGCCTGAACATCACAGATTAACAATGAGGGGCAGGGCTGAGCAGAAAGGGGGCAAACGTGCCCTCTGCGCGCAGATGATCTCACAAACTACATGGCAGTGAACTAACTGTGGAAACTAAAGTGAGGTGAAAACACGCATACACCTACATGGTGAGTTGGTGGACAGCAAGAAAAAGAAAGTTGAATTTTGCATTAGAATAAAACCAACAGTATGACAAGTATGTCTGGTGTACGTGATGAAGGAAGCCTTGTAGAAAAGGTATTCATCAGAGCTAAACGAGTGTGCGACTTTTACCTGTTCTATTTCAATGTCTGTCACAATCTTTTAATATTTACATATCTGACATTTAAATACGTGGCTCCTTTCTGCCGATCTCAAAGTACAGTTCTGTGCAGACAATGCAGACAAAGGTCCCACTCTCGCAACATGTGTAAGGTGGATACCTTTTAAAACCCTGATGTTGAATTGAGTCCATATGTGCACGTGATAAAGTGCACGTGCACATATGCATGATTAAGCTCATGAGCCATGGCATCAAAATCTCACTCCAGCCAGGCACCCAAAGTTGGCAACCTTATGTTGTGCAAGCACATATACATTTTTTCATACAGTTTTGCATTTTGTAGTCATTATCTTCACTGAACATTACTGGGATCTCGTATTTTTCATTCCTCCAACTTCAATTTCTAAGTAGTTAGATTACAGCTCATTATCTTCATACACCCAATCACAAATTGATGCAAACGGAGTAAAAATTGAATAATTGGCACCGTATATCCTAACAGGCTAAACGCAGCTAATATGGTGATCAATAAAGTTTCATCTTATGTCATCTACACAGCTGTGCTATTTTTTTATTGTTGCTATTTAGCGGATTTCGGGAGCAGGAACACACCCCCATTACGTCATCCACGTCACTACGCCATTTCCGCATAAATACCCTACGTAATCATCCCTCGTCCGCTCTCGACT
>JAVQJL010019261.1:0-27792 GCA_036024295.1 Nannoperca obscura | reverse complement strand
TTAAAACACACTTAAATGATACTAATCGCAAAAACAAATAACGAACTCACAGTCTTAAAAAAAAAATTTTTTTTCATTAAAAAAAAAAAAAAAAAAAAAAAGCTAGAGAGAAACCAGACTACTAGATACTGTCCAGAAACGTCTTACCATAACTCTCTAGCAGGCTGTCTAAGAGTACCCAAGAATCACTCAGCACATCCACATCTGCAGCATAGAACAAAGCTGATGCTCCCTCTGCTGAATGTGTTTTTGTAGTTTAGGTGGCAAGTTTCAGAGCCGTGCCTGGGTGTAAACAAAGTAACTACAGCTTCATCTTATCAACCACTTGACCATCTTTCAGCAAACAGCACACCACTGTGACCACAGCATCTGGTAAACATGACTTTGGCTGCATTTGTGCTGTAAGATCTTGCGGGCAGATGATGGCAGCTGGATGTGTAACAGACCTCTGTGAGTTCACAAGTGCATACAATGTGTACTTAAACCTAATCTTTGTCAAAAATATAGATTTGAATCAACCGACGAATTTCACTTCAAGTACCTTAAAATACGTCGCAGCTAGTAATCATCACGTCATTTAGAGTTCTGACAAACAGAGAGGGCAACACACCGGCGTGAACTAAAATAACCAAAACACACACAAGTCTATAAAAACTACAGCCACTGAATGAAAATGCTCTAAATCAAAATCACAACTCAATCATAAATTTGGCTTTGATCAATCCCATTTGTTCCCACTTATATCACCACATGATACTGATACGCTGTTAAACCTTCACTAGTAACTCACTCATCCTGCGTCTCTTCCTTCTACTTTTTATTAAGTTTACCCGCCTTCTTTTTTGGCTCATAGGGTGTCCGTAGAATGCTCGGCGTCTCCTCCATGACGCGCACCAGTAGGTTATCGATGTAGTCTTCCAGCTCCCTGATGTGGGCGTCTTTCTTCTTCACCACTTCTTTTTGCTTGATGAGTTCCTGCACAACTTCCTCAAAGGATAAGTTGCTGTAGGCGGCCACACTTTCCCGTGTCACCTCCTGAATAAAGAAAACAAGGAAATGCTCAATTTAACCTGAGCACATTCTGACGTTACACACTTCATATTCACAATACTGCATGTGTTTTTTTTGTAAAAGTAGACTAAAATGGTTGAATGGTCTTCTATGAAATGTCAGCATCTGATAACAGAGGCAAGAGTAAAGATAGCCTTTAAGTTCACTCACAATACAGCAGAATAAATAGACTAATTAGACGTGTTGGCCTAACATGACAAACTGTCATGTGTTTATCTCTTTTTCTCTGTTGCTAATAAAGGCTAATTGAGAGTTGTTAAGATGAGACTGTTCTCACGGGATTTCGCACTGACATGTCAATGAATTCTACTGCAGATGTTATGATCCAATACTGTGTAACAGTGTTTATAACAAATCAACAGCAGTTTAACTGCTCTAATGGGACTTAACTTTGACACTACAGCAAGCAGCTAACATCTTGTGACAGTGGTTCTCCTTTTTCTGTACTTTACAGCATCTAAAAGCACGATCTCTCTAACTAGAGATGGTTCAGGCACAGACTCTAACAAGCCTGCCAGAAATTGATAATACATTTTCCCATAAAACAAATGGGAGTCTTTGTTTTGAGGGGGAAATGCCAGGCTGCATATTTCTGCAATTAAATGTCAGGCTAATAAATACCAAAATAAGGATGCAACCCAAGCCCAGCTTTGCTCTTTGAGGACAACCTATTTGGACAGAGCAGTGTGGTACGGTATGTGCAGATCATATTGCGCGGGTACGAGAGGGGCTGTAATCGTTTTTAATGAGGGACCACTTTATCGCTTCAGTGCTGGGCATCCTCCCCCGAACGGATAGAGCAGTAAAGCCTTCACCCTGTTTAAAATACCACACTTATCAGCTTCCACTCCCATGCACCATTCAAGCCTCGACTGCTGGGTAAAGACAATGCGGAAAGACCCGGAGTGGGACTGCTTACCAGGTATCTTATCGCTTCTAACCGCGTAGAGGCTACTGTGGGGCAACACAAACCAAAATGAAATATTTGCCATCGAGATTAAATGTCCAATGTAAGGAGGGTTTCGAGAACAGAGCTCAGTAACCTCTTCCCCGCACAAAACAAAACAAAAAAGGCATGCAGGCTGAAAGATACTGCACTTAAGCCATCTGAGAGGGAATAAGAGATCTGACGGCCACATGGAAGTGGATGTTGGTTTCACATACAAGCATGTGTACGTGAGCACATGCTCTCTCGCTCTCCTTCTTTCTCTCTCTAACACAGACACACACACAGACACACACAGCATAATAATCAGGAGCTTTAGTGGCTGGTGACAAAGGCCTGGAAATGACCATGAATTGGCAAAGTAATGATGACCATTTTTCTGCGATCAGTAGTGAGGAGAAGATAAGGCGCACACTTGGCATTCTCCAGTTGTGTCATTACAGTTTCTAATGAGCTCAGCTTTGAGAATCTAAAAGCTCAGTCCTTTGAAATCTCTCACTGCCGCCCCCCCCCCCCCCTCCCCCCGTGTGTGGTTAATTAGGGCCTTGAAGCGGAGGAAATGGGAGCTGCCATTTCTGCAAGGCACTGCGGCATGCACGGGGGCACATGTGTGGATACCGACAGCCCTCAGCAGCCGTAAAGAAAGGTGAGGAAAGCCATTATCAGCATTCTCTTTCTCATTTAGGCATCACTTTAGCAACTGCTCCCACTGCTTCCTCATAAATACCCATTTTTCTGAGTAACAGTCGGCAAAGTTGAGCATTAAAAAAAAAGGAAATGCAAAAGAATTTAAAATAAACACAAACTACAAAGGGTAAAACATCATGTGCAAATAATGTAAATCATTAAAAAGGAAAAACATATGACATTTTTATGCCTTTTCTCAACAAAAACCTCCAATTACAGAATCAGCAACACACCACCATGACGGACCTTACAGACCGAAATTTCACACCACTTCAAATTATGATCAGATCAGACATGATGACCGATGTCTGCAGCTGCTAATTAGTTGAATGGCACATCTGAATTTTCAGAGGCCTCAGAGATCAATGTCACCAGCTGCTATGTCAAATGAAAGTAAGAGTTCTCAATTAAAAATTGCCATGACACTACACAGGAAGTAATGACACAGTTACAGTTAGTTAACTGCTGGGGTCACTTCTCTTTTTTTCTGTCAGGTGAAACTGACAACGTGCAACAATTTCACCTGACAGATCATTTACTTGTACAAAGAGGGCTGTGCTGTCTTTCTTACATGTTTCTTGCCATAGATGTCCTTCTTCTGGCCAAAGGTGATGTCTTCATTTCCTGTTGACTTTTTCTCACTGCGGAACAATCAAAGAGGAAGTCAGTACTCAGATGAAGGCATTATGAATGAATGAATATTTTGAGCATAATTATCACCATTCTACTAGGCTCTGAGGTGTCTATCCCCTGTGCTAATAAAGCAAATTTGGATATTTATAGTGGCTGACATAGCTTATATGGAAATAAAATATGTATTACGGCATGTTTTTGCTGCAGCTGTGAATAACTATATCAATAAATAATATACTTTAAACAGCCTTTTTGTATTCATGCACCACATTATAAATGACCAGTGAGCTACTGTATGACAAAGGCAGCAGTAAAGATGATGGACTAGTGCCTACAGAGATAAGTGGTTAATTGGGTGGTCTATCTCTGCAGAGGATCTCATTACTATAGCTCAGAGGGCTCCATTATCAAGCCCAGGCTCTCTAAAGAGCCACTAATGACACCTTCCACTCTGATAACCAGAACTTAGTCACTGTGCTCACCAACTCTTTATGTAACACAGGAAATAGATGGAAGCGACTCGGTGGAAATGTTTGAACAACAATACTTGACAACAAAAGGGGATATATCAGATAGTAGATTTCAATCAACAAGGTATTCGAAACTTCATGGGAATGCTGTAACCAATATCCTGTAGTACAGTGGTTGTCCCATGGGGTAGCACGATCACGTTTTGGGAGTGTGAGATGATTTAGGGAATATGATGAAAAATATACAGTAGTGATGTGCTACAAATGTATAAGAACCACAGCTGTACAGGTGCTAAATGCAGTGCATGGAGGATACATTTAAGTCATGGAAGAAATAGATATTTTAGTGGAAAATTTTAGGAAGTTAGTCATGTTTCTTAGTCACACGCATATTACAAACCATGAACAAGTTTGAAATCAGCAGCAGAACATTTTTAAATACACCTATAAACCAAATAGTTTTGTATAGTTTGTTGATGTGAGATTTGATGTGAGAAACATACATGAGCATTTAATGTACATTTATAAATCCAGAGAGGGACATTTACAGAAGTTGCTGGATTTATAAATTGGGCACAAAGTGAGAGAGAAATAAATAAGCAACTGGACTTGCAGCCATTTTTGTGCTGTCTTCAATATTATATTTGTGCTCAAAGAAAAGACATATTTGAGAACAACGGGAAATGTAGTTAAGCGGCAGATGTGTTGGGGTCTACTGCTACTTGACATTCAAATGAATTAGGATTATTCATAAATGTTAGAGATTTAGTGTTTAGAAAAATTGGGCTGAAAGAGTACAGAATATGTTCCTTTCTATTGAAAAACAAATATTAAACCTTTTTACTCATCCATGGGTTAAAATGAAAGATTGTATTTGCTTAATTATTTTCTGAAAAGGTGGCAGTAATATTACATGTTTTGAATTTATGGTCGTTTATATCTCTCTTGTAAATGTCTGTATCCACTAAGAGTAATAATAGTATTTTTTTTCAATCTTGTTTTAGTATTGTGATTTATAGATCACATGGCTGATTAATGGACTGAATGAATAAAGCCTGGTGTACTGGAGGAGAAATGAGGTTCTGTTTTAATTTTGAAGAAACATACAGAGCAAAAAAAACAAAACTACCTGGCTTTGTAGTTGGATATGAACGGGTTAGTGTCTGCTTGTGAGTCTCCACTAAAGGGGTTGGGGGAACGCAGGTCTCCAGAGCTGCCCGAACGCCCCCCGTTGCTGGTCTTGCGGCCTTCCTTCTTTCCCGTTACGCGTTCCAGTAGGCTGACCTTCTCTTTTTTCTCCTTCCGCTCTGCCCGGTCCCACAGCTGCCCGTGCTCCCCCTCAAATGGGTTGCGGTTGCGTGGGAGCGTGGCATACTTCTGTGGCAGGGTGTCACTGATATCAGTAAAAGGGTCACTGTGTGCCTCGTCGTCCTGGTAGCCTGGCACCTCGCTCTGGGAACGCCTGTGAGGGCCACCTGAAACGTAGTACATGAACTTGTGATGTAGTTATGATAAAATACATCTAGGCAAATAACTAATCACACATCATAATAAAAACATTTTTTAAATTTAGTTTTAACTTATGTGATTATCTGAAACAGAATCTGAGATTATCTAATCATGCTCCAATTTTTTATCAATCACTGATTTGATGTCATTAGAAAGGGCACATTTAAAACTGATTGTTGTGCCTCCGTGTTTACTCATGTTATATTCCAAGTTGGTCTTGTGGCTCCTTCAACTACGACCACACAATAAAAGCAACATTTTATTAGGAGGAGCATCGTGTTATATTATTTATACCCGCTACCTTCAGAACCTTAGACAGGTTGCCCCTCCCCTGCATGCCAAACTGAATCATCACAAAGACGCCCGTAAGATAAGTCAAAGTCATCATAATGTAACTGCCTCAGTGCGGTGGAGAACGGATACTCAAGGTGGAGTGGACAGTGAGCTGACTAACGCTTATTTATTTGGCTGTTGTGTTGCTGTTATGAGTATTAAGATATTTAGAGACCAACAGTTAAGTCGTTGGTAATGAATATCAGACAATTCTGTTGTTAATAGTTGCCTGATTTCTTGCATTACTTTGGCAAAAGTATGAATTTTACTGCATCAGAACACATTGACCGTATTGTATCTGCAGGGTCTAACAAGATTGCTGATCAGTACCTAACCTGAAAACTGACAGCACCAGATAAAGATTTTTAGCGATTATTAAAGACATCAGTGCACCCAATTCTGCATTCTTTTCTTCTGCTGCATGATGCAGGGCAGTTTAAGGGAGCAGCTGATGGCATTTCAGCATGGAAAACAAAAAGCTTCATTCCACAAAGCAAAACAGCATTTTCTATCATCATCAATATAAACTTATTTTGCATTGTTATGTGTGACATTTTACTAGTTCATTCTGTCATTTTTGTGCTGTTGTTATTGTGAAAATTGTGACTATTGTTTGCATCGGTTACAGTAACTCAAAGACCTAGAGGAGCTAATGGAAGGTTCAGGCAAGTTTTATACTGGCAATCAACAGAGATCAATAAAGGCCACAGATTGATATGAAGGACTTAAATATTTATCTGATTTAGTTCAAATCTATACTGTAAATATTCTATTATAAATATATTTCTATATATATCCCTATAGCTTTGTGTCTTCTATCGACCTCTACTGATGGCCACTAGAAATTGCAACAGCATCTCATATTCAGAGCAAGTTTAAAAGAATACGATTTCTAATTTAAACCAGGCAGACAACTAAAACAAGAGAGACCACGATGCAAGAAAGTATCATTATGACACTACTCTGTGATTTTAGTGCTTGAGAATGAGGCCTTTTATACTTCATACATAGCTGGCGTTTTTGAGCCTCTTGCTTGTACCATTGTCCTCCAGCCTTGAAAATGAAAATATGAGAAGGTAGCAATGACTGACTGATCACCAGTGACGTCACCTGGTAAAGAAACACAACTAGTGCTCTTTCAAAAACCCTATCAAGTCCCTGCAGACATGTGCCACGCAGCAATAACGCTTTACCGGTATCACCCGGAGATTTATTTAACTGCCACTATAACAAATCAGAAAAACGGAAGCTTTGGTCCTCACCACTCTCTTCTATGGAGTTCATGGAGTCCAGTTTGGGCCGAAAGTGGGTTCCAATGAGATCTGACATGGAATGGGCTGCAGAGAGTTTATGGGTCCCAGCGAGTAGCGGCCTTTTGACCTTTGCTTCGGGCTGGGGTTGTGGTTCTGGAGCGAAGGACTGACGGTTAGGCTCGGAGTCGCACACGGCGGTGCGAGGCAGGATGGCTGAAGAGGTGTCCGAAAAACCGCTGTCATGCTTGCGACCCTTCATCTTGTCTTTAAGTTTGGAAAAAGGCGAGCGGGGCTTTTCCTTCATGGAGAGGTCAAACATGCTGGCCGTCATGTTGTTCCTCATGAACTGGATGCTGACTTGGATGCGGCCTCGCTCTTTCCTTTTCTTCCCTGGCTTGGACTCCAAAGCATACCAGCTAAAATGAGAGTGGAGGAAGCTTATGCTGAGCAAATTCAATGAGACAATTTATTTTTAAAAACCCTGCATTTATGAACATCATAATTACTCGTAAGTCAACATAATTCAGGAAGATAGGCATTCAAAGTCAGAATGTGATAGAAGTCATTACATTATCAAACAATATGACAAATTGAAGAAATAGCCACTAACTTTCTAATTTGCTCTACCAACATCTCAGACTAATCCAGGAGCTACACACATATGCAGGAGCTTAAACTGTTTGAACCTTTTTTTGACACGAGTGAGAATACAATTTATCATTCAGAGAATAAACATTATTCTTTGCAAACTGAACATAAGAAATAGCCTGCTGCTGAATAATATAGACCATTTCAGGCTGCTTGTGGGCTTCCTATTTGTTTAACCTCTCTGCTTTTTCAACTGGAAGTAATGGGATTTATAAAATAAATAGAAAAGTGGAAAGAAAAGAAATAAAGTGGCATTTGCACAAATCTGGCCTTTGTTCAGAAATACGACGACAGTCAAGTGGAAATTGCAAAGCCACATTGTAGTTCAGGCCAACAGTCCATATATGATAGTGAGGCATATTCTCTGTTATAGGGTGTTAGAGGATGAAACCACCATCACTGTTCAGTATGATCAATATAATCAATAGTTCAATCTTACACTATTTTTACTTCAAGAATGATTAAACCAAATTTACTTAAATGTAATGTTAAAAATACATGTAATGTATTTAAACAATTTTTGTTTAAATTAATTTGTTTTCATACAATTATTGATATTTCTTCCTGGATTTAAAGGAATACTTGTAGTATGCCTTGAATTCCAGCATGAGGGATCAGTTATCAGTTCAATACAAAAAAAGTGTTTTAGCTTTTTTAAAAGCGCAGCTGTTGAACGCTACTCTACAGCGTCTAGCTCGTGGCTCTGCAGCCCAGTCATGAAAGGCCTTGCTGGGTCTGATTCCCAGGCTGCGCGTCATGCTCAGTGTGATCAGCAGCCACAGCATGCCGCTGCCATGGGGCCAGGGCTGCACCTCACGTGTGTCTCAAGGCCAAGATAAACCTCCCTGTGCTTGGAACCACAATCCTCCCACTCGGGCCCAGACCGCTGGGAAACTCCTCACAATCAACAAACACAGGTGTGCGATAATTATGGGCTGCCTACTCAGATATCAAGACGGGCTTTCCTCCCCAATATGTCAGTTCAAAAACATTGCGGATGGGCTGCGGTGAACACAGACCCACTGTGGCGTGTGGATATAGTATCGAGGGTCCCGGCGTCATTGTCAAGTATGCCTGCAGTGTGGGATTAGGCCAACAAGCACTGTGAGCGTATCCATTACAGAACCTCTGCTGGAAAAGTGCACGGCCTGAAGGTGCATCGCTCAGGCACTTAAAACAAATAAAACCCATGATTATAACGTATTGTGATTCTCCCAACTGATGGGCAAAGGGGAAGTGTGCTAATGTCTTTCCACGCTGAAATGTGCAGTGAGCTAATTAACACCAGATCCAATTTAATTATTCTGTTGCTGTTTGCTTAATGTAGGGTTAAAAAATGTGTGTGCTGAACTTGTAAGGGTCAACACCGCTAAGTTTAGCCAAATATAATACTACCTCTTCCAGCTGTGATGGTACGTACAGTACGTCGGTTTAGTTTGCTCTACATTTATTCATTTTCTGCTCAATCCCAGCATTTACAAGACAAAACAGCTTAGACAAGTCACCTGTTAATGAAAGGGCTGACTCAGTTAGACTGACACCCACTCCTGGCCACCAATATCCCACATATATGCCATTAAGAGTCTCCACTTCAGCTCACTTGCATTCCTTTTGGGCTGACGAAGGCACCCAGAGCATTCAGACCACACGGAGAGAAATTTGTTGTCAAAGCCACCTTTGAAAACCATTGTTAGCACAGGAGTGACTAACAAGACATGTTTGGCCAGCTCCACTAGTTTCAATTAGGTCAACTGGTGCTCGCCATGTCAGTGAATAAGCTAAAAATAATCTCCCAACAATGTAGGTCAATTCATTGCTAAGCCTCTAACAATAGAAGGGTCGATAAGAGGGAAAAGTTCGACCAATCTGTGCTCACTAAGAGAGTACAAGTGCACTACCTCATCACTGATAGTTGTGTTTAGTTTAATACTGAATCAGAAACCGTCTGGTGTTTCTGTTAGACCAGTTCACCTACTGAGCTATAAAGGAATTCAATTTCTGCTCTTTAAATGAAGACAGATCTATCTAATAAAATGTACTTCTAAAACAAGTACATAAAGTGAATACAAATACAATGCAATGGTATTTAAATCATGTGGTGTAAAATGAGTGAGGTCATAAACCTAATTGAGAGCAGAGAACAGAATATAACACAAAAAACACAACACACTGGCTTTAGGTGTAGTCTAACACGGCAATAACACGTGTAGAAAATGTGACAAAGAACAACGAATTTAGCCCATGCTGTAATCCACTTATGACTGGAAAAGATCTGCAGATATTTTCCACTTCCTCTCAGAAGTTCATTCCTCTACCAAACAACACATTGACGCATGTCCTTGAGCTGGAGTTGCAAACTGCTTGAATGCTATAAAAATATATCACACAAAAGAGCTCAAATGCACAAACAAGGTAACTCAACTCACTTTAGGGACATCCAAAGACAACAGACACATCCCAGTGCCAAACTTTCACTTACTGTACAAACTTATCCAGAAACTCATCAGCTTGGTATTTTAGTTTTTCCTGCAATGTTCCATCATTCACATATTAATCAGAAAATTGTATTTTCTTGTAAGGATAACACTGTGGCTCCACGTAGTATTGCAACATTTAGTGGCTGTAGAGATAACAGATGAATGATTAATGGTAGCACACTGGTTGCCTTAAATTTCACATTACATTTTTTACTGATTGAATTTGTGCTGCCCTGATAATGCAAAGCTATCTCCATACTGCCAAAACATGTTGGTGTGAATAAAATAATAATAAAACAGAGCAAAACTTTGTTGGTTAATTAATCTTCTAATATTGGATTAGTGGTTTGCTCATTTGAATGGATGCACATTGGGCAGCTGTGGCTCAGGAGGTAGAGCGGGTCGTCCACCCAAGGTTGGTGGTTCGATCCCCAACTCCTCCTGTCCACATGGGCAAAACACTGAACCCTAAGTTGCTCCCGCATGTCAGCTCGGTCGCCATTGGTGTGTGAATGTGTGTGTGAATGGGTGAATGAGATCAATCTGTAACGGTGTACGGTGCTTTGGGAAACCGTTAAGGTTGAAAAGCACTAAACTGAATTAGTTTAGCTACTGCAGCAGAGTAAGACAGTAACTGATGCCTATTGTTGGAAAGTAAAAGCAAATTAGCCAAATTTCAAATCTCCGATTTGTTGTGAAATGATGTGCCTTGAAGTGAGGTCTTGAACTTTAAAGTAAAGTATAGGATACTTACTCAGTTTTCTTCCGCTCCTTGTTATCAAAGATCTCATTAAGGTTGATGGACCTCTGGCCCAGAAACTTGTCCATCCCAACCAAGGATCGATGCATCACTATAAGGCAGAGTTCATACACTTCTGGGTTGCCCTCCAGAAGTAAACCAGGTAATTCAAAGGAGGCTTCTTCTCTCCACACAGGGTTAAGTGTCTTCTCTGCCACTGATGTTGAGTACTTTTCTTTTCCCAGCTGGATGATAGTGTAGGCATCATTGGTGCCATTTTTACCCTTGGGCTGTAAACCGGTTGCTTGAAGAACAGTGGCTTGGACATGGGTTGGAAACCACTTTTGAGACTGCTCACCCAGTGACATCATCAGCACTGGTTATCAACTGAAAGCCATTCAAATCTAAACAATCATTTATGCAGTTTATTTTTTTTGTGTGTGTAATGCGCAAAGAGCCACAAACATGACTCACTGTAGTTTGTTGTCCATGTCAGCGTGGTGTATGCGCCTACAGTAGCAACCATTACAAGCAATGACAAATTCAACGAGCCTCATCTTCTGTCAAATCACAGATGTCCAAGTCACTGGTGGTGAGTCATCTGAAAAAAAACCTGATAGACACAGAACAGCATCAGTATCTTTCCCAGAACCACGTCATGACTCATGTGAGTGCACAGGGAACATTAATATTACACCAGCTAATGATTTCAGTTATATTTGATGCCAGTCATTTGCAACAAGTTGTAACATGTGATTTTGAAGTAATTACAGGAAGATTAGATCTTGCTATATGATTTTTAACAGCATCTATAAACAAGCCTCCCTAAACTGGAGTATCAAGACTGAAACTGATGATCTCATCCAGTGACACATTTAAGTGGTTCATTGTCACTGCATTAGTGATTGACTCAGTGGGGAGGTGGCATGGTTGTTTCATATGTTACTTCCAAATTAATCATAAGAAGAAAAAAATATACTTCCCATGTTCCCAAGTAAAAAGAATACCATTGGTGGTGTCAAAGTCCCTTTTTTCACTGCCTATGAGCATCTCCAAGTTTCACCTCTTCATGACTCATCTGCAAAATCTGTCTCGTTGTTTAACTTAGTGAGAGACTGTGTCTGAGGAATGTACACAAATACTCATCTGTATATATAGATCTGACAAAGCCACATGAATTCTGCTGGTGGAATTTACCTTTAAGAGAGCATCTTTCCACAGGTTTGTCATGACGAACTGAGCTGGTATTTCACTGACTACTAATGTCTAATTCATGCATTAAAGCAACTTTAAACACTACGAGGCAATATTAGCGTATGAGGTTTACGTGAAGCTTTGCTATTATTATCACATTCTGTATGGCTTCAGCATAACGTTAGCTATATGCGGCTAGCTACTGAGCTAGCAAGCACACAGAGCATCACACACGGAGCTGCTTACCTCGGTGTCATTTTCACCGACACTAGATGGACAATCAGCACTTCAGTTCAGCAGAGACTGGCTTCACAAATACATTCATGCGAAGCTTCCTGAGGCAAATGCCAGCTAATGTTAGTTGTTGTTGTTGTTGCTGCTACTGCTGCTGCTGCTATCCACAAATGACGACCAGCGGCGAGCTTCACTTCCTTGTTTGACGTCACTTCCATCTCACCCCGGTGAAAGTTCAAGCATAAAAAAATAAAATAATAATAAGGTAGTCGCACGCGCTAACGCACACAGACTCGAGCACTACAAAATGTGGATATAAAGGGTTTAAAATGTAGATAAGAAACCTAAACAATTGTGAAATAAATTGCGTGAGTATAGAAAGAACGAAAAAAGAAGAACAAATTATTTCATTGTCGGTGTTGAGTTGTGGGCATTCGCACAGGTAAGCAGTAATGAGAGGCTATATGAATTATTTTAGCTAACACACTGTCCTCTGTAAGATATGGTTATGTGTGCCTGTACTCCGGGGTGCACTTTATTTGAGAGAGGTAAATCATACAAACATGGGAAGTGCTTTTGTCTCATGAGTGGGACAAGGAGGTGCAGATAAGGGGTTCACTTGAATGAACACAGACATGCTTGTCACCCCTCTTGACAAGTGCATCTTAACCAAACACACCTGCCTATGTTGGTTTTATCGTTCTGCCACAAGCAGTGCAGTATGTACACACCACAGGCCTGAGGCTCCGACTGGGCCATCCATCAAACTGAGATTATTGCACTTATCTAGAGTACATCTCCAAATGAAATGCTAAGGCTTAGTGAAATATTAGACAGATAGCATGTGAGTCAGATAGCATTTAATACATCTGAGGATCTCACCCTCATGTTTTGCATTAACTGTTGGGATAAACATTAGGTGAATAATTACAGCACAATGTCACTAACTACAAAGGATGTGGATGTGGAAAAATATAGGCTATATTATCACAGTGTTTAACTCACCTGAAATGAATTGGTAAAGGAAAACCCTATTTTCACCAAAGCAAAAGAAACAAAGAAATAATGAATATACATTTACACATACAGCATGTTTTAAAATTTGAAGTCGCAGACTTCTTCAGGTTTATGTTTCATCGTGTGCAAATGCAATCAGATTAACACCCCAGAAGACCCAGTTGTCCTATTTTATTTCCCCATAAATGGCAATAAGTTTGAAAAAATCCTTATATTCCACACTGTCTGACAGTATTATATATTTGTTCTGTACCAGCTTGTTCCAACTCTTCATTTAAACTATATGAAACAAATTCCTTGTATGTGAATTCATACTTGGCAATAAACCATTCTGATTCTGATTCTATGATGTTTACATAGAAGGAAATATGCAAATCTAAGGCTCCATGTTTGCTTTGTATGGCTGCTCCACTTAACTAAATGGAAATATTCTAGACGTCTTGTGCCTCATTTTATACACATTTTCCCCAAAATCAACAATACAAACCATACTGTTAATACCGCGCTGGCTGTCTCTTTCCCTCTAGGTGTAGGCCATTTTGGACAATGTTGTGAATCAGTGAGCAGGCAGTGTTAAATGTATTCATTTATTTTGCGCCAATGTGATGAAATGTCTGAAGAAGATTTTTCAATGGTGTATTTTGCTTTATTTAATAAAAATAGACATTTTGGTTGCAATATAAAATTACAATTAGTTTTTTTCAAACTAAAACTTTTTCTCCTACTGACCAACCAATGGGTCAAAAGACAAGATTTAATTTGCTCTTTAGTGTATGGTGGCCAGCAGGGACAAAGTTTGAAGTCAAACCAAACCCCAAAGACTGAAACAAATCCACTGAGTTTTGTTTACAGTTGAAGACAAGAGGAGAAAAGTCTAACAGTAGAAAATGCTTATTCACACTGTACGGCTCCTGGTTGACTTCCAAGTGTTTGTGATTTATCCAGTCCCATCACCGCTCACATTCCTTTTCTGAAATATTTTATTATCTGTTGTGGTTAGCAGTGTCAGGTTGAGCTGAATGAAATTACGACCAGAGGCACGCATATACACCGCCAGGGTCGTGACACTCTTCCTTAATTTGACAATAAGTCAAACACTTTCATATATTACCCTCTATAGGAACATAATACCACTGTACTACTCCACTGTGAGATAAAACATGAAAGACGCTGCATTCCTACATCACCTGCATCTTTTATTACTAAGAATACGTTGATGCATTCAAAAACAAAACATTGCGCTATAAATTAGAGAGTAGTAACGTAAGGACCCGGTTTGCCTTCTGAGGGAACAACTCTGAGGGTCATAAACTGTCCAACATGTAAGTGAACCTGCCTGCATGGCCGGGTCCACATGTTGAACCATATTAGCTGTGGCCCCTAACAGATGCACATGGTTCTGGTTTAGGCCCTCTTTCTTCAACACTATATAGGTTGTATTACATTTATTAAACACTTTAAAAAATCTCTGGCTGCAAGATTGTCCATCTGTTGAGGACAAGAGAAACCATATGAAAGAAGCATGAGGAGCAGCAGCGAGGGGGGAAACAGTCGTGATGTCAGTGCTGGTCTTAATGTGGTGCAGGTCGAAGTTCTGGACGGATGACTGATTTAAAAGGTATAGCTTTTAGCCGAGTGAACAGTTAGATCACAGATGAATTTTAATAAAAAAAGAAGGAGAAAGGCACACAAATCACCTCTGCTTTGCGCTCAGGAATGTTTTTGTGCGCTGCTTTGATATATAGGTGCAGATGTGCGACTGCAGCTTGACGAGCAGAGCTAAAAAGGGCTGCTAAGCTGGGGCAACATGTCAGCCGGTGACTCCCTAAAGGCCTTGATTTCTACCTCGTAACCTCAAAAAGAGCAAGTGAAACTAACACCGGAAAAATCACAACATCCACAGTAAGCTATCCGCGTGCTTCTTGTTAACTGACTAATTTTTTTCGAAACAAAAACAAGTGAAGAGTAGGAACGTTTATAGAAGCGATGGGGAAATCTAAAGCTTCTGCTTTAACCAGCACTCTGATTATATTTGGTGAATTTTTCATCATAAGTTTGGTGACCTCAGGACTATATTTGTGCTTTTTGCTTTGCAGTTTTGTTGGGCTATTACAGCCCAACTCATCTGGACTATGAAGTGGGAGGCTCTCCAAGCTTGAGACTCAATGGTCTACCAGAGACTCGAGTGCCCCCTTGGTTAGAAAAAAATTGTTACCCCAAGAATTGAGTATCTCAGAGTTGTATTTTGTTCCACAGTGAGCCTAAAATGGATCTTGCAGCAGCAAGAAGCAGCGTTGTAAGTTTAAACCCTCGACTCTGGTCATGAGCTCTGGATAGTGACTGAAAGAATGAGACCCAGGCGGCAGAGATGAGCTTGGTTTTAGAGGGTGTCTAAGCTCACCCTCAGGGACCGGGCGAAGGAGCTCTGAATAGAACCTCTGCTCCTTCACATTGACATTTCTATTTCTGTGGATGTGGTGCATGTTTGAATGTTAATTATAAGAATTGGAATTTCACAAAAGCTTTCCAGATTAGAGGCAGTAATACTTCATTAATAACTGTGGACGTTTGTATCAATATTGAGTTTCTCTTTTACACAATGCTAACTAAACTCTCCATCTCTTCTGATTATTTCTTAATAAAAAAATGAAATGTTCTCCAAATGGTGAGATTATAACTACAGCACACTGAGCACTTTAATTCAAATAAGGATTGATACATTGTTAAACTCAAGCTCAATAAATCATCAGAGACATATTGAAACTGATATATTTTAGTTAGGTAGCTAGTTAGGTTATTCACTGTGTCGTGCACATATAAGTGCCAAAAATGCTGTTGTTGTCAGATGTGAACATGCTTCTAACATATAACATTACACTGCAAACAAAGAAATCTGTCCTCTGTCAAATCAAACCTGTCACAGAAAACACAAACAAAGCCTTTTCTCTTCAGGGGGTTATTGAACCTGCCTCTTTCTATAGCTAGCATACCAGGCACACACACACACACACACACACACACACACACCATCTTGTCACATAAGGCTACAAACTAGTTGTTTTTACCAAATATCAACAGACCGTCTTTCCCATTTTTCCCACTATCACTACATGTGCTGCTCTTTGTGGCAGTAATGTCGTGTCATATTTTAACTGTGATCTTGCCATTTTGAATGAATTGCCTTAATAATTCTGATCATTTGTAAATGTGAAGTGGAGAAAACATTCAAGGTTAAGCATGTTTTTTTTTTAAAGACACAGACTTATATATATTATGTAGAAATTCAGATAGTAGCCTTACGTTGTCCCCGTAGGCTTCAAAATTAGTGCATTCTTACATGCACAGTTTAATGTCAGCAGCACACTCAGAGGTCATGTTCAGCAGGGCAGGGGAACAGGTGTCCGTCCTGCACCAGCATGAAAAGACTCTACCCGGACCAGAGGACGCACCCACATGTGTATGCCCTGCAGTCAGCCCCGTACAGGATGAAATAATTCATCAGAACCGTTCAGAAGAGACATTGTGAGGCAAAGTTCAGAGGCATGCTAATGACAAGAGCATGTTCGCAGAGACAAGGAAAACTTGTCAGCTCTGAATGAATTGGGAACAGCAAAAAAGAGGTTAGGCCATTTCAAACTCCTTAAGTCTTTATATAATCCATGTAGAGGGCTTGCAAATGTCCAGAAGAAATTGGTGGTTTTGTAGCACATGGTTCATGCATTATGCTGCCTCTCTTGGCTTTTGTGGATTTCTTCAGTCCCACAGTTCTGCTGCAGTGCAGCCTGTTGGATATCCCAAGATGAAAAATGTTGGAATGCTGTTGCTTATTTGCAATCCCTATCAATGCTATTTTATCAGTTGAAATTTTAACACATGGACTACTTTATCTTTTAAAACCCCGCTGCTGAAGACAGGGGTTTCTATAGCCAAAATAAAAATGCAGTGGAATGATTTAAAGTAATTTAAAGTAATGACTGTAGAAAAGGCTCTAAATGAGTCTCTCCAGATTACCATTTTCCTAAAACGGTGGAATGTATAGTGTACCGGCATTTGCATAGCCAATAGGATGTATGTGTATATATCTTAACTGTTACAAGCAGTGAGACATTTAAATGTAAAACAAACATTGCATTTGGAGAGACTGCACATTAAAAAGATATAAAGTAGTGCTACCTTAGCCCTATACAGAAAAAAAGGAGTGGGCTGTATCATTACATTTACCAGTCTTCAAAGCAAGAAGCAGAATGGAAGCAGCTTATTACCAGTTTCTACAAGGATAAACATCCCACACAGCTACTCAGTCTGCACAGTTTTATAGCAATTTGCCTATATTAAGTATCAAATTAACATTTTCCTCTACACACATTTAACACAATGTAGCAAAGTCAGTCCTGCGTATATATGAGATGAAATTTGAATGGTTCTTGTAGGGACACTGAGCCAGTGCAGCTAAAAGCTGAAACTACAGAATGAATGAGAATGAAAATGATTTGGGTTTATATTTAAATAAGTATGAAGACTAGATGTAAACATGTGAATTATCTGCAAATTTTGCGACATTACTCACACATGCATGTGTCATCTAAATTGACTTGCAAATGTACAATGGATTAAACAGATATGGTAGTTTATGTCACATAGTCCATGTATTCGCAACCAATTACAAAATTGCATGTAATTGTTAGCCGTATTTTGAGGGCTAACCTAAATGTGTTAAGTAAATTTGCTGGAAGAAAATGAATTAAATGCACCTTGAACCCAGTGAATCTGGGGAACAAAGTCTCACAGTTCACACAGTTCATGGACCAACAGGTAAAATGGACACTTTTTGATATCCTGCTAACAAAATAACAAACGGGGCTGAAAGTGCATTTCATGTTTGTATTAAAAACAACTACTTAAAAACATAGCAGCCCAGCATCATTTCCTAAATGAGTAAAAATTTAACAAAAAAACGGGTACAAAGTGAATGTCGTACTTTTCAAGATTCAAGATTTTTTATTGTCATAGAAGTCACACTCACATGCTATTGTACGAAATTAAGTACTGAGGTCCCTATTAAAAGCCAAAATGATCAAAATAAATATATATACATATATATATACACACACAATAAACATAAATTAAAAAAATAAAATAAAGAGCAGTAGCAGCAACAAAGTTTTCTGTTTTAAAAGAATAACATGGGTGATCAGAGAGAAGTAACTGCTGCTGCTTACTCAGCTAGTATTGAGTATATATATATATATATAGTATTGAGTATTGAGTGAATGATATTTATATAAACAAATGTATCTGTAGGTAATACATTTAAATCCACTGACAACCATTTCCTCTAAAATATCACTACATTAACACATGCAGTGTTATGTACAATGTGAATGTTATAGTGCCATAATCCACCAGACACGGATACATGATTTTGGTGGTTTTCACTCGCGCAATCTTCCCTAAAATGTTTCTTAAAGATTGGGTTTATGTGTACAGTGTGCAGTGAGATGGAGATAAAGAGTCTCAACAATTTCACAAAAAGTTGCATGTGCATAATTACACTGTAACAGCTTAAGCAATTGACGCCAAAAAGCTAGAATACTGCCCTAAATGCTTCCTTGGCAGTGTGATGTCAGGAAGGTCATGAATGGAAAGATAATGTCCCTCCACCTTTGGGTAATACATGCCCAAAAGATGACCTTTGTATTTACTCTGCTAAAGGCCAAGAAAGTGTGAGCATCTACGACGTGGAATGACACATTGCACAGATTACACTTTGAGTGACTTGTCAGCTTAGATGATAGCTGCCATGAGCCACCCTCATGGATGCCAGCACCTCTATAGCATTGTTGATCAAGAGTTGAAAGCACATCATGTTAGTGCACAATCCTCCCCCCACGATTCCCACAGGAAGAAACAGCTTTATCTTATAGGACCCAAAATGAGAAAACTTTATCTTTAATCTTTAATGCATGATTTTTTTATGTCTATGTTTTTATGTTTATGCCGTACTTTCCCGCAGCAGGATTGTGATACCAGTAAACAGCACATGCTGCTTGGAGTCACCAGTGTCTGCTGAAGGTATCTGGTCATCGTTCCCAGGAGTCGTTCCTCGCTCAGGTCAGACACACTGCTGTCATCATCCCTCTTGTTCTTCTTCCTCTCCAAGACGCATCACTGACGCTTTCGAATGTCCGCACGCTAACATCTTCACGTGGGTCAACCAGATGTTGTGATCGCAGCAGCTTTAGCATGTTCACCGCCTTTTGCTGTTCATTTTGGCAGGAGAGTGTATTTTAATTGATCTTAGCCCTCACACTTCTGTGAGCCGATGATATATTAATAATTGGGAAATCATTTTTACATTGTCACTGTGACAACAAAGGTCAAGGTCTGTGATGGAGAAATGCTGAAGTATTGTCTAATTTTTGTGTCATATCAACCACAAAAGGTTACCTAGATGACATTCAGCAGAGCTGACATATCTGATTGGCAAGTTGAGGCTCATGACCTTTTGTGCTGTACACAGTCAGTACTGTACTGTGATTTCTTGATATTAAAAGGACTTAGTAGATCTCTTCTTTGTTGGAGCTCTTTAAGCATTGTGGTGTGCTAGACATTTCTATTCAAATGTTTAAGTCAGCACCTTAGTACCAAGCAATGTCATTGCTGCTCCACTTACACACACAAACTACTTGTTAAAATCATTAATATACTGAACAGTTCAAAGGGAAACCAGAGTCTTCATCAATGAACATGTGGCATATTAAGTGTATCAAAAATACCTGTTTTGCTCCATTTAGACTATCAAACTCAATGCACATATTTTGATGGCACACCTGACATTTAATCCCTTAAATTTGAATTGATTCTCATAACAACGCTGTGCACTCTAAGCCTTTACATCTGTTTGTAAATAGTTACCCATTTTCAATTATGAATATGTTATAAGCTCATTCTAATGCCTGCAAAAAACAGTCACATTCAAACATGGCTTTTGCCACAAATATGCTATTTTCCAGCAGAAAGGCCAATTTGATGCTCATCATGTGCCCTGGTGTACCTAAGAGCTGTTTAAAGAACATCAATGCAAAGAGGGATTAAATATTCCTGTATTTTGCTAATCATTTATGAAATGCATAATTATCTCAGCCGCTTGTTGAGTGGATTAGGAATCATTGATTCTCTCTCTCTCTTCTTCTCTCTCAGTATATATATAGTGTCTACCTAACCCTTTCAAACTCCTCAATAGAAATATTCTGGATAATACGTACGTATATAGTTGGCAGAGCTGCACTCCAGTTCATATTTCATGCAATGTGAATGACTAATCCATGAAATGTGTGGGTGGGATGATTAACACAGACACCAGCACTGAAAATATGTTTGCTTTGAAACTCTGAATGTGACACAAACATGTGACACTGAATAATTGGCAGAGAATGGGACCCTGTGTAGATTTAGAACTCAGAAACGCAGTTTATGACTAATTGTGTTAAGTGAAAATAAAGTGCACTTTTGTTCCTGGGATAATTAGCTTTTTAATGTTGCGAGGGGTGATTGTGGAGGCTCTCCTGAGCTCCGCTGCTTTTGGAGTGAGCCCTCTAGCTCTCCCATGGGGTAGCAGCGCTTGTTACATGCAGCCTGCAGGCCAGAGGAGAGGAGGGAAGGCAACACTTGTTAAGAAACCAGTATGTGCACAAAAGCAGTTCCTGCCACTAGACGAAGTGTTGTTTGGCTAAAGCTAAAGGCACATTACAGTATCGTTCTCAAACTTTATTAAAGTTGTACCTCACACAGTGAAAGACGGTCATTCACAGCCTTTTTAGCAGCTTATTTTGTACACATTTTACACTTTTAATAAGTTTGGTTAATAAATGTACATGACACATAAATGCAATGACCTACCATTCTAGATAACAATGATCATTTTTTGTTTACAGTCAAGACTGAAGTCTTGGTAGAGAGGATGTGCATTTTTATAATGACGGGGTAAACAAAATATGGTAAACAATTCAGAATAATGTACTTACCATTAAACTAAATCATTGTTGCAAACATTGTAACATTGCTAAAACATATTCTTTTGAAAGCCACACAGCAGCACTTGTCAGCCCACTATAACACTACCTATCAACTGTTTTTCTTCTGTCAGTGGAGTTTGTTTGTATTTGGCTTATGCTGTCATGACTTCTTAGGCTGTTCCCCTTGATATAATAAATCATTTTGCAGTTTTCAACTAATGCAGCGAGAGTTTTTGGTCATAAATAATTTGGCCTCTTTGTGGCTTTGAACAAACTCACTTTCATTCTCATAAATACCTCCAAATGTCATTCAACCTAAAAGAAAAATCCTAATTTATAGCATTATTTATAATTGTGATTAAGTTAGTCCAAGTTAAAGTTCTCTTCCATTAGGTTTCTATTTCCCCCCCCTATGTGTAATAAGGATTTGGTCCAGGATGGTCATGTTACTTATGTATCGCTGGATAATTAGAATCAGTTAAACCTTTTTAATGTAGCCGAAATGTATTAACAATGAAGTA
The DNA here is from genome assembly GCA_036024295.1 of Nannoperca obscura. Classification (NCBI taxonomy): domain Eukaryota; kingdom Metazoa; phylum Chordata; class Actinopteri; order Centrarchiformes; family Percichthyidae; genus Nannoperca; species Nannoperca obscura. The sequence goes on along the minus strand of JAVQJL010019261.1, from coordinate 6,045 downwards.
AACTATCAAAGGCATTTGAGGGAGCAGGAAATCTCGCTTTAGAAAGAGGATTTTGGAAAAGTAGAGGACAAAATAGGAGGCGGTGAGGAGAGTGGGAGAGAGTTATTCCTTGATGTAAAGGCCACAAACAGAGCTCCTGCTGTCGCTGAAAAATCAAATCTGTCAGCAATTAGAAGGAGGCCAAGCAGCACTTGTCAGCAGACAATGGGGCAAGAGGAGAGGGGGTTAGCAATTATTAGAGCTGATAGAGAATCTTTATTTATCTAAACAGCAGGTTAGTTGCCCAATCTACTCCTTTGTTACTTGTTGCTTATGTGAAAGGGGCACCACTTAATCCGAATAGTGTTCCTTGTGGCAACCAATGGGTATTATGCCCGGGCCGAGAGCTGGAGAGGGCGGCTTTTCAGCGCAGGGCAGAATAATCCAGGGGTTGATCTCACGCTCTTGCAATGCTTCCTTTACTCAAAGCGCTGGTCAGGATCCCTCACGTTTGAAGCTATTTATTAGAAGTTGGGGGGTGGGGGTCTAAAACATGTAGTCATTATCAAAGACTTGTGCTCCTTGAAGGGGCAAAAGCCCACGGAGTCTCGGAGAAGGGATTTGAGATGTGTGGGGCTTATTTTCATTTAAAGCCAACTGCAAATACAGTCCACAGTATGAACTCAGTGGTTCTCACAGAAATATACCAGCATCATGTAAACTAGAGAAGAATCCCTTTTGTTTAGTGAATGAAAGACTTGGAGAAACATTATTAAATGGTGGCTCAGGAGGGAATATTTTGGAAGCAAAGGGCTCTTATTAGTGGCTGCAGAGAATGTAAACTTCTCAATTAGCGTAAGATTAACATTTAATACTTTCTAATTTGTGAGAAAAAAAGGTCTCACCTAAGGTTTTGACAGTGTTGGTAAATGTGCTAATCCAGTTTAATAACAAAATATAATGATGCAAATATCAGACACTGTTTTATTTTTAGCTACTGCATTTTTAACAGTGCACATAATGTTTGAGTTGACTAAAGCACGTCCTTTCATGTATGTTGATATTTATTATGCATGCTCTGAGACGTTTATGACTTTTTACCCCCTAAAAATATATTATCTATGAAAACAATTTAGTTTCATTGTAAAGTTTCCTGAATGCAAATCAATATAATATGCGCTCTTTTTTTCAGTGTTAGCACAAGCAGCGTTACAATTATGCCAAATGAATATCACAATGTTTACTCAATGTGTCTATCTTAAAGGGTAAAATTTGTTTGTACAGTTAATTGCATCAGTATCTCTCAGGTGCAGAACGCAGAACCTTCAACGCAGTTTCACATTAAGTAGCAAGAATAAGTTCAGTTTGACAAGTCAGCAATACTACGGGGAAAGAAACAGTTACTGTAAATTATTAGATAAGTTGTTAAGTTTATGGTTCTTTAAAAAAATCACATGGAAGAAGTTGTGTTAATAATTAAGACCAAACTGAGAATTAAACTCTGTAATTTTCTGATGACGTGAATTCATTCCATTAATGTGTGGTTGTAATGTTTCCAACTTGAACTGTGGAAGTTAAGAGCTGAGACACATCAACTCAAATGTGCAGTATCTTATAATGTGGTTGATAACTCTTGTGCTGACATAGGCTAATTTCCTCAAACATCCTTAACCGGAGAAGGAATTAATATCAACTTCACTCTCAAGTGCTCTGTTGTTCAATTAAAATTCAAATAGGACATTTTATTAATAATGTTTCAACTGACTTTAAGAATAACAAGAACAGGCAAAGTTTATTTGAAGTGCCATTATGAGTGAGGAGGTTATAGTTTCTGGATAAACGTCAAAAATGGCTTTCTAATATTGAACAGAAATATTTTTCATTTGCTTACATAGATTGTCTGAAATTGCCTGAAGAGCTGAGAGTAATTTCTACAGTTTGGGTTAAACTATAGTAAAGATATTCTCTGTTTTGGTGATTGTTGCCTCATTTGCAGCGCCTGCACACGCTGTCTCCACACGGTCTCACTGAACAGCCTTTCTTACTCCTGGCCTCTGCCTCCTGAATCGTAAAGAGGAGGATATTTGTGGTGATACAGTTCGATTGTCAATAAAGTATGCAGAGTGTAGTAAAGCAGTGTCTTAAATATTCCTTTATATATGCAATCCAGATGTGAAAAATATGAAATCCCATAAATCACCGGAGGCTGATTAGCTCCCTGCGTCTGGCCATTGAAAAATGCGTATATATAAAATAAGTGCATCACTCATGGCTCAAAGCAGATTTCTGAAGATTACAGAGCTGCATATTTTCTAAATAGTGACGGGTTTTTAATGTGGTTTGCAGAGGGAGAACAAGCAAGCAAGATTCATAAACTGGAGACATCGACAACTGATTCTTTAAGTCGACATTTAGGTATTTGCCTGTTTCTCACACATATTAACATGTGCTGCTGAGATGCATTACAGGCACGAGATCTCATTTGTACTCATTGTTAGGTATGAACTTAAACTTGTACAAAGCTTTCCTGCACAGTCTATTTATTCGTTTTCAAGGCTGAAAAAAAGAAAGAATCTATTCATGTGGATTTGGGAGTTCAGTTGGTTTTTTTTGTGGAAAAAATAAATCTAATACTCTTTCCACTTTAATTTGAAGAAAAAATTGTCTGATTGGAAACTTTGTCAAGGCGGTCATGAAGAACACATGAAGAACATTGTTTCTTTCCTTCAAAATGCTTTCACAGCTTAAACAAATTTAATAAGACTTCTTTTGATTGACAGGAGAGCGCTCTCCCACAATGTCTTCTTTTTGCTCTCACATTCCTCGTCAGCAGCTGTGCGCCGTTTAGAATGAAAATCTGCGCTGCACACACACACTATCGACTTGGAACAAGTGGGACTTTTATACAAGTCTCCACGGGCCTGAATGTGCTACTCATGACACATTTCCGAAGTGGTATTTTGTGTCATTGACAGTTTTGTAAATTCAGTTGGTGCACAGTACAAGCTACAGTCGTCATTAGGTGGTGTTTTTGGGGTCAAAAATGCAGCAAATCTTTAAATCAGTGACAGTTTCATTTAAATCTATTTGAGTTTTGCCAGTTGGACATTTGTATAGCAGCACAGGAAGTGATGCATTTTTCATTTCCTGCAGTGACAACATGTTTGTTTACACTACACAAAGGAAGAACTTGTTAGCATGATAACAGTGACAGCCAAAAGAAAATAATGCCACCTGTGGAAAGTCAAAATCTAAAGGAAAAGAAAGTGTAGTCTTCCCACACGTCAGTATTTGCATGTGTGATTAATCTCTGGGACACAAACACAGCAACAGGCGAGAACCAAAGATATCTCAACAAATAAAACCCAGATTACCATTTCGAGTTTGTCGTCAGTGGAGATTATCTGCTGATTTTTCCAGTGCAGTGTTTGAGTGGTAGTTACACTCGTCAGGTTTTCTAGCCTCAGCGAGTCAGAGGCACAGTGGAGGTCTGTGCAGGTGGCACGGCTGTAGAGCCCGGCGGGGGTTTTTTTGCTCCCTCTCCCCCTTCTTCACAGGTGCTTATTAGCATATATGAGCTGCCACATGTTCCCAGCCCGGCCATCGCCTGAGGGGGCAAAATCAGTCTTCGCCCATAATCTTCACAGCCTGACCAGGCCCTCGCTCCCACTAACAGGGACACATGGCGTAGCGTTTATGAAGCCCAGCAGAAGCGGCGTGTTCTCTCTTTTTTCTCCTTCTCCTCCCTGAACTGCTGGATAACCTCTCTTAGCATCTCCCCCTTTATTTCCATATTTCAAGTTTAAGGTCAGGATGAAAAGAGATATTGATACACATAATACATATATGTAAGAGATATCTATTCTCAAAGGCAAAGAGTAATTCAGTTGCCGACTTTTCGTCGCAAACGTTCTGTTAACAGATATCAAACAGCTCAGGACTTGGCCAGCAGTAAAATGTTTTGCACCTGGTCGGCATGACAGAAACCCATTGTCATTTTAACAGCCCCCCACTCTGTGGGACCTGTGAATGGTTCCGCTGTGTATATGTGAGAGGGCAAGAGGGGGAGTGCGGCTGGATGGGAGCTGTCCGCTTTTGAAGTGGGCATATGGTCGTCACATTTGCATTTAATGCCCTTCAGATTACTTGTTTTAACTCGTGCTAAACACCTCACTCGGTTGGGGCTAATTTGATGAGGTCATGGTATGACCCCGTGACCCCGTCTCTCCATGTTCTCTAAGTGAAACCAGCTGAGTCACAGAGTGGGAGAGGGGTGGAGGGGAGTGTGAAGGGTATCTGCGCTGTGGCTGGATTGCCTCGACAATCACTGAGCTTCACTTACCCATCGGTCCAGAGCGGCGTGTCCGCTGCTCCGTAGACACTTTGCTGGTGTGAAGCTCTTTCCCAACCGCCACAGAGCTCAGCAGCTCTGCAGCTCCTCTCCCAAGCAAAGCATCTAGTCAAAACACACTCAAAAGACCTGGGAAGAATAACAAATGCCCCAGCTTGTTATTGCTGCACTTTCCACTTTGAACATGTTTGCAAGACTGGATTGCGCCAATATACATTGAGCCAAAGATGTGTGTGTGTGTGTGTGTTTGTGTGTGTGTGTGTGACCTGCAAGACCCCTATTAAGACATTTATTTTCCTTTGCATGGCTATACTTTCTTATGTTTCAAAACTGTTAACAAGAGGTTTATCTATGACTTTTCCAACACAAGCAATCTCAAAATTCTGGTTTTTAAATTGGGAACAGTGTGTTTAGTGTTGATTAATTTGTAGACCAGGTTTTTGCTGTGCAGTATATTGTAATTTTGAAATAATGTTAGCATGTTAAAAACAACACCAGCAGTAAGCACGCATAGATATGCATATGCAAACACACATACACACACACACACACACACACACACACACTCACACTCCTCTCAACATGAAAGGCCGTCCATAGGAATAGTAAAAGCCCTCTTATGGAATGTTGGTGAGGCCCGTTGAAGTACTGATCCACAGCGGCAAAGCGGCTCTTTTCTATTGCTGCAGACTCAAGTGTTGTCCAGACTCCAGAGAATAGTCCTGTTTGGTCTGAGGGCCTACATTTTCCTAACCTCCAAGGCCACCGCCGCGAAGGCGCCTCAAGAGAGCCTCTTTCGTGTCAAAGGGGGAAAGCCATTCAACTCGAGAACGGCCTCTGGCTTTTGATCAGTTCACAAGTTACAGTTTTGCCGAGGCCCTTTTTTCATGCAAATGGGAAATCTTCAAACACTGTGCGGAAATACATCTCTTTCGGATGTACCTTAATAGGTAGTGCTTTTAACATGGGAACTTTCACAGCCAAGGACTTGCTTGAAAGCCTCCTCAGAGTAGTGAAAAGCACACTCAGTGCCCAGGTGTAGATGGTCCCCTTTAAGAGCTTCTTTCTGTCCTGAGTTCCTTCCAGCCAGCGGCTTTGTATGTTCACTGGAGACTATATTGACTCCCAATTAAGGGATTAGGATAAAGATTATCGGAACCATTTTCAAAACACATAACATTTACTGGCTTTCCCACAGCACTTTGGATCCCCGCTCTTGTTTTGGCACACTTTAACTTTATTGTTATAGATGGAACAGCTGCTTCTGAGCACAAAGTGTTATTAAAATCGTTGCTCTAATACTTGCAGCAGGATAAACTGTTTTCATTTCTTTTTGACAAAACTTCGTTTTTTATAAGCTTGTGTGCGTGCATAAATTATATATGCCCCTTTACTCTGCTTAAATCCATATATAATCCTAATTTGAGAAGCTGTTTGCAGTGTGTGGTTGCGTAAATATAGTGAGAACTCTTTCCCAAGTGGGTTCAAATTCAAAGGTGTTGGAATGTCAGGTTTTATTTGGGGTGTTTCTGTGTTTCGCGTGTTTCTCTTGGCACTCTAAAAATTCAAAAATTATGCTCCTATTAAAGTTCTTGTTGCTGGAATATTGGGAAGGGGGGGGGGGGGGGGGGACCAAACACTCGAAAAAGGAATTTTCCAATGGAAACAGCCAACAATGCCACAGCTAAACCCACCCCCAAAACCCCCCACAAACC
>JAVQJL010019255.1:0-10494 GCA_036024295.1 Nannoperca obscura | reverse complement strand
TCTGCCGAGTCCTTTTAACCAGGGCTCCTGGGCGTCGGCCACCAGCTGTACTCTGATTGAGCCAATGAGCGGGCTCATCCACTCACCCAGGTGTATGGCATCACCACGATTATGCCCTGGATTTAGGACAGAGGGAGAAAAAGACAAAAGACAAGGAAACATACCATGTCGTGGCACGTAATACTGTGCTACATAAGGCATTGACAATGCACAGCTTGATTTAAGTCTTGGCTAGCAGCAGCCATCCTTCTTAGCTAGGATAGCACATGCTTGACTGGTTGACTAACAACCACAAAGTGGCGTGTTTTTAATTGTGAGGTTAAGATACCATTAGCTAGCTAGCATGTTAACCCTGGAATAGTACTGGTGCCATTTTTTACATGATCCAAAATGTTTCAACAAAGAATGAATGTAATAAGATAGCTCACATTGACTGTTGTAGGCTTACAGTGACATTAAAATAACAGAAATTTTAGAAGTGCAGCAGCTTAGCTAAATACATTTGTAGCGCGCTAAAGCAGCTATAAACAGTAGGCTAATGATGTAGCTATGATGTATCGTTAGCTAGTTAATACCATTGGAATATACACTCGAAATTAACTTAAAATGGATTCAACAACCTGGCGACTGCCTAAAAATTTATACCATCAAAAATTCTAACATTACCTCCATCTCCACAAATTAGCTAACATTAGCTGCAACCACAAAACAGAATAATGGCGCCTCCAGTCACCCTTCAGCAGTCTCTAACGTCAGCCTTTGTCTGATCTTATTCAAACACTGAGATAACAAATGGCAAAAAAATTACGAAAAAAAGGAATTATTCGCCACTAGCAAGTAATAACGAGTATCAGCTTACCTTGCATCGACCACTTTTGCAGGAACAGGAGCAGACAACTGCAAGTGCAAAGGCAGGATGGAAAAGGCGTTGGTCAGAGACAGATGAACGTCACTTAAAGTGGGCGTGACAGACAGAAGCTTGTGATTATATTTCACGGTTGTGATTTATGTTATAATGTTTGGGTTTTCTAGAAACCATGACAATTAATATGTGAAATAGCAATTTTAAAAAATTTGTATTTTATTAATACATTTTCACGTTTTGTTTACCATACCTATTGTGAGAAACTCATAATTAAGTGATCCATGCACATTACCTATATGTTCAGCCCGAAATAAATCCTTTTTATTGTTATTATTGTGATTATTTTATTACTATTTGTTTTTTCTTTAAATGCAATATTGGTCATGTCAATAATCAATTTATATAGGCTATTTTGCAGGTGTTCAACATACTGTATAAGCTAGCAGCTAACTACCCACCTCCAGATCATGGAGAGATATTTTATTTAGCAAATTTCTACCATCCCCCACCATCCAATTACTCAAATAAGAATTAAGAACCCTTTCATATCCTGAAGAACCATATGACAAACATGTAGAACCATCCACTACATAAAATGGTTCTTTAGTGGGTGATGGTTCTTCATGGAACCCCATAGCCTTTTAAAAAAAACAGTTAAGAACCACTATTTTTCTGTGTTCCTGTCTAGTTATACGGCAGACTGCTTCGCAACTGGTCCTCTCCACACATCCAAAACAAATCAGGAACTGGTACAGTTTGGTACAAAATCAAATTTGATACTTGATATGTGCTATTGGGAATTCTGGCACCCTTGACCAACACCGCCAGACCATAGCTGCCTGTTATGTTCCAAAGATGCGAACAGTTACCCTGGAAATGTCCCGTCCAATTACCTGTCTTATTGAAAGTGCCATCAGACAATATTCCATGATGAAAACATTAAAATCCACCTTTTGGCCAAATTGGGGGTGGTATCGATGGATATACTATGTTTTCTACCGGTACTGTTGGGCATCCGAAGACGCTACGTTCTAAAGCCTCCTGAAAGGGTGAACCTCTAGTTACCATGCACTCCCATTCTGAACTTTCCAATTTTCCCCTGCGATATGAACGTTTTTTGTTGTCTTTTTTGTTACCTTGTACCGATCAAGTGTACTCCAAGCTGCATAAGGTAGAGGAACTATCCATAAACTAGGTTGAGCAGCCAAACATTCATAACATGACTCATTTGATGTCTGCCACTTCGAATAATTTACATGCTGAAATCACAAATTCTGTTTCTTGATATTGTATCTGTCTATGCTGGACATAATCAACACTTACGCTACGCTTCTTTCTTCTGGTGCTCTCAACAGACCATAGGGTAATCAATTTAGCTGCTCTAACCTTTCCACCACAGCCGCTAAATGAGGTGACCACCATGTTCTTTGTATTCTTCTGATCACTTCCCCCCTTGCACAATGGTCTGGACCATGTGCAGTTTTAATCAGAATCTGTAGCAAAGCTGTCCTGCTTGTGGTCCATTAGTTTGCTTAACCGCTCCTCTTTTGAGCCATACACTATATTCATACACACCAGCTGCTGCTTGCGCCTGAATAAGTGGGGCTATGTAAAACTACTACTGGTAAAACTGATAAACCAACAGCTGCTTTTCTGACTAATTCCTCTGCCATGTTGTTTCCTTTAGCAATCAAAGTGTTCGTCTTTTGATGAGCTGGACATTTAATACTGCATTAGCATATCCTGCTTGTTCTGCAACATACAAATGAAATGACTTGCCACAATCTGGTGTTCCCAAAGCTGGAGCTGTTTTCATGTCTACTTTAAGAGCTTGAAATGCTGATTCTGCCTCTTCTGTCCACTGTAACTGGGATGATTTATCAGTCTGCCCTGTTGCTCGAATCAGCGCCTGCAGTGGAGCTGTTTTAGATGCATAATCACAAATCCACTGTATCCGGCCATACCCAGAAACGAGGGCATCTGTTTTACTATCTGTGGTTTTGGCGCCTGGATTATGGTTGTCAGCTGCGAAGGAACAATTGATATTTTGTCACCACTGAACTTCCTTTCCAAATACTCTACTTCTTTTTGACAGAACTGTAGCTTGTCTTTACTAGCTTTATGTCCCCCTTTTGCTAGTGCTGTCAACACTGTCAATGATTCTCTTTGACATTGTTCTTGGTTTGGGCTGCAAATCAACAAATCATCCACATATTGTATCAGAGTAATTTCAATATGTACATGTTGTAAATCTTCCATCAACACTGTTAAAGCGCCTGTTTCCCACTTCACTCGTCTTGGAACTATACTGATACACAGTCTGGGATTGATCAATGGTTAATGCTCTCCTGCTATTTGAAAACCTTCAGGCACACCCAAAAATGGTTCAAGCGGAACCGTAGCTATCCCTTCTTGATTTTGGCACAGATGTTCTAATATTGTGGCTAATGTCTTCACTGTCCACAATTTCTGCATGAAAGTGTTTGTAAAATCAGTGTGTACTTCTCGTAAATGTGTCCATTTAGTAATTTGCCAAAGTTTTAGATTGATGAGTTGAGAATCCTGATAATGTTCTTTTTCACTCTGATCAAGTTCTTTCCAGCCAAAAATGTGTTCTAATGCCTTGAGTCTCTATATCATCCATTTAACCATCACAATCTTCCACAACACAGTTCCCCATAACAGCACAAAAAGTCCACTGCAAATATGCACAAAATATCCAATAACCTGTCTGTGTCTGTTCAGTTATTCAGCTCTGAACAGGAAGGTTTCATCAGACTATTCTGCTTCAAGTTAATCACTGAGGACATGAAGTATTCAAATCACTTTACGGCTTATCAATATAACACCTCATCAACTATTATATTTATTATCACTCTTTTCTTAATGTTACATAGATCTTTTTCTGGTTATAGCGCTTTTTCACACAATAAATGCTTTACATATTTACAGAATATTCTTTTTCTGTACTCCTTTTTATTTTACTGCCATTTTCCCAATTCAATCCTCCTTTTTCTTTTTATCCTTTAACTACTAGATTTTCTTTAATTTATATGACTATATCCCTTAACAATTATTTTTATAGTCCTATGAGCCCAATTTAGTCAAAATTGCATGCTTCTCACACACTTTCAGTACTGATCTCACTCTCTCACACACACATCTCAGTTCATTCACATGAATCACATTCACTCCCACCTTTTTTACCGCCTTGTTTCTGAGGTCTCTACTCCGCCAGCAACCAATACACTTTGTTAGTAGCTACCCGAGCAGACCTCCTTTCAGTTTCTAAAAAGGCCGTGCAGGCCAGCTTGCTCCTAGTTTGTCGGTTAGCTTATCTCCCTCTGATCCGTTTTTAATTTTGTTTATGTTTTCAGTTGATTATTTCATCTTCTTTTGATCAGTTCTTAATCATGTCTACCTGCAGCTGCCTTGGTTTCTCAAAAAGTGTCTACTTCACATCTTCTTTTATTCATCAATAAAAGGCCACAGTAACATAGCAGTATCGGTTGTGCTGGTGCATGAACTATATTTTCCCACAGTAGTTGATGAAATACTTTGAAAGTCAGTCTGGAGTTTATGGAGAGAGTGTGAGCTGATGTCGGGAAGGAAAGAGTTGTAGTAGTCCAGTCAACTAGAAATTAAGGAGTAGATCGGGGTTTCAGCAGTAGTGCAAGAGAGGCAGGGTGAAAGAAGGAAGTTTTAACGATGTTGCAGATGTGGGGATCAAAGGAGAGAGTTGGGTCTAGTGTCACACGAGGTTGCGCACCAGTGGGGAGGGGGAGACAGTAGTGCCGTCTAGTGAGAGAGTGAGGTTTCTGGTGTTGTTCAGTGTAGACTTAACAGCAATAAAACTGAACTCCTTCTCATAGGCTCTAAGTTGCAGGAAGTTGTTCTTCATCCAGATATTTACAGCAGACAGACGTAATTCAATGTGGGCCAGGGGTGGGTTGGTGGGGGATTTGGTGCTGACATATATTTGTGTGTCGTCAGCATAGCAGTGGAAGTCCAGGTGGAAGTGACGAATGATCTGGCCAAGGGGAGTATGTAGATGATGAATAGTAGAGGGCCTAGCACAGAGCCTTGTGGGACACCTTGCGAGACAGTAGCAGTGGAGGATTTAAGTTGATGAAATGCTTCCAGTTGGTGAGAAAGGAACAGAGGAGAGTGAGTGCAGCACCAGTGACACCAACTTCCAGCAGCTTTGTGAGGAGAATGTTATGACTTACTGTGTCAAAGGCTGCTGACAGATCAATGACAATATTGAGGGCACCAGAATCAGCAGATGTTAGGAGATCATTGGTGATCTCCATAAGATCATAGTAACATCCATAAGTGTAGAGAAGTGGACTTGTTTTGGAAGCTTCAAACCCTTCACAGACTGCTGAGCTTCACCTGACAAGACACACCTGGGGGAACCTGTGACATCACATCCTTTTTCAGGGACCATGTTTTTTGAACGGAGGGTGAATGTGACCTTTCATCATCTCTGTTTACAGACCTGCTGCTTCAGCCCAACATCTCTGTGTCCTCCTCCATGGACGGGGTCTCAGAGGCCCAGCAGCAGGGGTTTCAGGTGTTCAGGGGCTCCAGTTTCACCATCAGCTGCTCCATCCTGCCACAATACCCAGGAGGCTCCTTCCACCTCATCTTCACCTCCTCCAACTCCGCACACACTACACCCAGCCAGCTGTCAATCACTCTGCCCACTTCCTGTTTCCTGCTGCAGAGTCCGCCCACCAAGGAAGCTACATCTGTGTTCATGACGTCTATATTTTTTCTCATGACTTCTTCTCTGAGAGTCGTCTGCTCTCTGTCACTGTCTCAGGTAAGCTGAAGCAGAGGAACTTAAGCGTCACACTGTTTACATGCAGGTCTGGAAAAGATGATCTGTCCAAACTGAGTGAAAATGATCAGCTGACAACAATGACTACTGTCATTGTGTTACACGTCATTTAGTATCCAAACTTATACAAAGTGTGTAAATGGAGACAATATACTGTAGGTCAGAGTGTGTTTGGTTACCAGTATAACTCTGGTTCTCTGAGAACTGAGTGAAGTGTTTCACTATGTTCTCTTTCCTCAACGCACAATGCACTGAGCCACCATGCCACCTATGGGATGGGTCTATAGTTGCTAACTTCTTTTTTGTCAACAATTCATATAGTGGGGTTACAATAACAGTTTTAAAATCCAATGGAAATATATTGTCTCTCAATGACTAGTTTCACTAGCAAGGACTACAACCCAAGGAATACTTTTAGAGATTTATTGACAAAGGTACAACTTTTATGGGACATCCGCCGTGTCGTCCGAGTACTACGGAACCCCCTCTAGGACCCTACTGAGAGATAGAGAGAAGGAGATAGAGGAGAAAACTGAAAAATGGAAGAAACACGGTAAAAATAATAAAAATAAAAATAAATAAAAAGGGTGGGAGGGTGGGGCGCAGTAAGCTGCATTATGATACAGTATTATATATTAACATTAATTAAGTCTGTATAATTGCAGCTGTATAGATAACTAGCAGAGCTAGTGAACCTAGCTATCTCACTGACTGCTGCAGAGGCTGATTGAGACAGTCTGTACATTAGCTGTAATTAGGACTATAGCCATGGGATGACAGAGCTGGCTGTCGCTGTCATGGCTGTGCTTTAGTTGATATGATTGTAACTGTGACACATTAGTTTATAATGGGTGTAACACTAACTACATGCAGGGGTTGTTTGTGAGCATTGAATTAAGATGGTTGTGCTGAGTGTGCGTTGTATTAAAGCTGGGCTGGACCAACACAGTAGATGTTCCTGTTAGTAGCTGTTCTTGTTATCAGGTGGAACAAAACATTGCAAAGGAAACCCAAAAGTAGTGACCCTCAGGTCACAAAAAGAGAATCTATTTGACAATATGCAAAGCAAACTAACAAAAGCTTCTGAAAAAGCTTTGGTTAATTTAGCACTCACCTTTGTTTCACGATGCACATATAATAACCATCGGGCACCATGGAGGGCTTGAGTACCTTCTCCTCGAGGGCCTCAGCAATCTGCTGAAGCTCCCTGTGAGCCTTGGAGGAGTAGTGGTTCTGATCATACAGGTGTATCAGTGTATACTCAAGCTGGACCATGTTGGTATTTTCTTTAAATTGCTTTAGTCACACCCAGCTCCAGGCGATGAGCCAGACAGTGTATGGAGATGAGGTATGGGATGTCCTTCAGTCTCTTACACAACATAATCTATAAATACGAGAGTATTTTCAACACCAACAACATGACAGACGTGTTGGACTGGCTAGCAAGCTAAGTGGCACATAACATGAAGACACAGTAGTTTTTGTTGATGATTTTTAACGTGTCCGGTAGGGCGAGTAAACATCTCTTCTAGGGGTGGGCGGAAAATCCATACCAACACTGGTATCTGTATTGGATCGATACTAGCGTGATGGGATCGATACATTCATTTCAGTTTTTCTCCTCTACGTTCAGTACTTGCTACCGTTTCATCAAGGCACGCCTGAGTGCAAACGTTGCTCTTTATACATCGATCATGCGGGCTTTGCTCCCCCCCGCTCTGTTGTGTTTTGTTGTTTTGTTGTGTCATGACGTCGCGTGACTCAGAAACACACATCACCTGGTGGACTGAAGAATAGTTCTCTAAAATAATTTAACTTTTAAAACATTTGTTCTTTAAAATTTTGTTTATTTAAAAAATATGTTCATGATGTTCAATGCAATGTTCACAGTTACAGTTCATTACAATAATAATAATATTTTTTGTCTAAAAACTTGGCTTAAAATCTGTCCTGGGTTTTAACATGCACATGACAACAGTGGAAATCACAACAATCATTTAGTGGTCATAAAAATGTTTCCAGATTTAGAATACTGACGTTTCATTCACCTCATAAATCATGGTTTTATAAGTAAAAACTATTGGTATCGGCATTACTGGCCCTGTATTTACTTGGTATCGGATCGATATCAAATTTTGTAGTATTGCACACCACCAGTCCCTTCCACTTGCCTACAAAAACTCCACTTGTCCCGGAAAAGTGGACAAGCCTTAATGTCGAGCCCTGCCCCAAAATAAATGCATTTCTCATTTTATTTCACTTTGGTTTGATTTAAACGGCGAAACTAAACAAGTTAAAGAAACCTACATTGAAAATGATCTCTTGAACTCAAATTCCAGAGATCATTTTCAACTTAGGTTTCTTTAACTTGTTTAGTTTCTCGTTTCTCTTTGAATTGACTCAGCTCTAAGTTTCATCCTAGTTAGTCCCACTTCAGATTTTAATTCTACTTCTCATTAGTTTACTTAAGTTTAGAATTTACAGTTACACAAACTATTTGCATTACTAAGTCAGCACACACACAAATACAATGTAAAGCAGAATCAAAAGACAAAACTCAGAATAAATGTTTAGCAAACTCAAACTGAACAACTCTGTGTGTAATCAGTCCTTTGCAGCTAAACACTGAAGGTTTAGTCCTACCCTGTTTTAATCAGTGTCCTTGTCCTTGGACTGTAGTTTGGTTTTACAGAAGCAGACGGCTGTCCAACAGGATTTCTCCTGGGGGCGTCTCCATCTTCTTTCCCCAGCGTCGAGGATGCAAACACCATCCTCACAACTAAAACCTGGCCTGCAATATACATGCAAATGTTTTAGTCAAGTGAAGTAGTTGAGGAGGACCAGCACCTAAATACAGGTTTATTGGTCATTTAACAGGAAAACCCTTACCCTTCGTTGCTTAACAAGGCTTTTATTGTTAAACCTTTGCAGGGAATGTGTTGTGGAAACTTGTGTACTTGAAATGAAGCTGCTGCCATCTGGTGGTGTTTGTACGTTACTAGAACACACAGTTTGACTGAGACATTAACACACACACATGCAGTGACAGAAACTGGACAGCAACACTTTAGATGAGTAATCCATTTACTTGAGTACTGTTTTTATTTGCAGTAAAGTGTGTATAAGCAGTAAAGTCTGCATCAGGGTCTTCCACCATGTCCCCCCAGCTAGCACTAGCAGAAGCAGTCTTGTCTCTGGGCTTTGCAGATGGGTTGGGTTTTGAAGCCTGGTGCTGATATATGTTTGAAATATTTATCCAAAGCTCTTTACAATCTGCCTCTCACTCACCAGCTTCACAGCTGCTGATCATCGGAAGCAGTCTGGGGTTCAGTGTTTTACCCAAGAACACATGCTCCCCCCGCCACCTTTTAACCCAACCGGTCCAGGCAGATGAGCGCCCACCTAGAGCCAGGTTCTGGTTCTGGTTCTGCACTAGGTTTTTACCTGTTAAAGGGAGTGTTTCCTTGCCACTGTCTCAATTCAATTCAATTCAATGTTATTTATATAGCGCCAGATCATAACAAAGTTATCTCAGGGCACTCTATTGCATGGAGCAGGTCGAGACCGACTTCCACACGCAGAGACCCAACGATCCCACCATGAGCAGCACTAGGTGACAATGGCAAGGAAAAACTCCCTTTTAACAGGTAGAAACCTCCAGCTGAACCAGGCTCCAGGTGAGCCTGGTTCTGCGAGCGCTCCATGCGATAGAGTGCCCTGAGATAACTTTGTTATGATATGGCGCTATATAAATAAAATTGAATTGAATTGAATGGTGGAACTGTTGGGTCTTTGTAAATATAAGAGTTGGTCTCGACCTGCTCAATTGTTCAATTGAATTGAACTGAAACATGTGGCCAGGAGGAGCTGGGGATCGAACCACCGACCCAGTGATCAGTGTGTTCTACCTGCTGAGCCTCAACCCACAAGTTATTAACTAATATTGACAAAAGTAAACACCCCAACACTAGCGTACTCCCATTACTACCTTGACAGCCACGTCTGTTAACAGTTGAACATAGACACGTTCAGCTGAGGAGCTGCTGATTTTCAGAGGGAACAAAGTGAGAGAGGGTCTGTTATTAAGGGGGCGGGCATGCCCATGCAGTTCAGGTGATTGGTCTGTCCCCTTCTGTGATTGCTCACATTAGAAGTTACCTCCCATAGTGAGATACTGAGCAAGGTTCAATAGAGAACCAGGTATTCAAGCTGTTTCCACACCATCAGGTTAAATCCCCAACCAATTGTTTCCATCCAAGTCTCGACATGAACACAGACAACAGACGAGGTCACAGTGTCTGTAGGGAAACAGCCACATGTCAGCAATAAAAGTCTCACTAAAGTCAAGTCAGTTTGATTTCTAGAAACAAAAGAAGAAACGTGAGGAGGGTCACCAGAGGAGAGATCCCTCTTCAGAACATACTGGAAACAGATGTGGTCTTCAGAGTCCACAGATGAACCAACACAATGAAGATATCAAGTAAATCAAGAGCAAACATGTCACATGAAGTGTAATCAGTGCAGTTCCAGCCAGATGTCTGTGGGCTGAATCAAACAGCTCCATGTTGAAGGGAGTTCAGGAGGTCTCAGGTCACTACAGTTGGACTTTAATGGGAGCTGTTGTGTGATGTGATGACTGTCCATGTGTTTGATCAGATCCAACAGTTCTTATCATCAAAGCGGTGGTCGTGCCCGTGACTCTGCTGCTGGTGAACGCTGCCCTTTATTTCTACTGTAAGGTACTGACACATGTCTGTTGTTTCCACTGACTGTCTGTTGACTG